>JAJJMB010011819.1:5189144-5244409 GCA_023531105.1 Papaver atlanticum
AACTCCACAAATTCTCCACAGTAAAGGAAAATTATTCTCGGGAATAATTTCTTCTTTTTTTCTTCTCTGCATGCGATAAATTCTTGCTGACTCTCCATATTTATCTTCTACGAGCTCCTATTTACAGCTAAACTTCGTAAAACACGTGCAGTACACGTCCCAAACTCATTGTAACTCATATAGAACCCGTGAAGAACTCGTGTCCTCTGTTTGCTTTAATCCAACGATGCATCCCAAGTTTTTCGAATATGAAGGACTTACCAGTCCTGTGTGAGTGTAACAAGCTGGAATGAGTCGATTGGAGTGATTGAATCTCGCCACAGCTCCTCCAAATTCAAAACAGAAAACTCCGCAGGTGAAAAAAATTTGAATCTGTATTTTCCCGCCAATTTTTATAAACCGTGAAGAAGAAGGGTGTCCCCCTAACCAAACCGGGGGTGCGAATAGCAGGTGCCCAACTGAGGTGCCCCTTATCCAAACTGAGAGTCCGAATAACAAATATCCTCCAGGGGTGCTCCGCATAATTTTTCGAGCCGATTTTTCCAAAAATCTTTATTTCTCAAAAATACCCACAAACACATAAAACACCATAATAAGTACAAAAATGGGTACTAACAATATACACAATAGAGATGAAAACAGACACATAAATGCGTCTATCATCAACAAATCACATGGATAGATTAAGAGATGGATATAGAAAAACATAGATGGTTTTGATGTTGACTAGGTGAACGGTGTTTCTCATATCTGTCTGAAGGCCACTGCCAAAATGAACCTATCCTAATGGACTGAAATACTGGTCTGACTAACCGGCATATACAAGGGAACCAGTGGTCGATAATCCTAATTCTAGATCAACTCGTCTGGCATATACAAGGGAACCAGCAGTCAATTTATTGAACACACATTTATTTATTTATTATTATTTTTAAGAACTAACAACATGATTAGATCTTGTGGATCCAAGCGCATGCTTCTTGTCAGTAGATTACATGGTAATTCCCGTGGATCCTGCATTCCATGCTTGTTTAGGCGACGGAGACAGGGAGAACACACACATATTGCTATCCAAGTGTTAATATTTATTCCGATTGGTCTATTGGTTTGTTTTTTTTTTTTTTTTGTATTATTATTATTTTATTTTATTTTATTTTGTATCTCAATCACTCTATTTCACCCTAGCAGTGGTAACAACTTGAATCGTGAGCCCCACCTAATCACTTAGAGAAACATATTTTAAAAAGAAAATAAAAACAGAAGTGAAAAGGACTCAACGAGATATGGCGAAACTATCATGTTATTTCTAACACCTGAGCTCTGTGCTTTTATGAATAGACTCTTATAGATGTTTCCATCTACTCAGATTGGTTCCTCAACTCCTACAACCAAGATGCTTCCATCCACTTATATTCGTTAGTATGGTGACATCTTTTCACAGGAAAGTATGGTTGCCTTTGAACAATAAATTATAAGAGTTGTTGTACGTGTTCAAAGTATGGTGACATCTTTTCACTGCAAATCCTTATTTCATATTTACATGGATTTGCATTCTTGGAATCGGTTATACCACACTTCCAAACAAGTTTAGAATTGGTTCACCTGTTTTCCAAGACTACTATGTGATTGATCAAATACCAAATCACATACACGGGTTCAATCGGTTCTACTAATCACTAGGATCGGTTATACCTAATTATGGAAATACTTATGATCGGTCACACCAGTCTTTAGGATCGGTTATACCAGTTACAAGGATCGGTTTCATATACACATGATATTACTTGTGATCGGTCACACCAGTTACCAGGACCGGTTACACTAATTACAAGGATCGGTTACACATACTCATGATTGGTCACACCAATTACTAGGATCGGTCACACCAATTACAAGGATCGATCATACCATCACATGGTGATTACTTAGGATCGGTTACACCAATTAATAAAAACCATTCATACCAAATCATAAGTCAGGAATTATGATTAGTTATACAAAATACATAACATAAGTTAAGATCAGTTCTACCATCTCACACATATTGGTCATCCAAGGATTTGCAATGAATAGCCGGACCAATAAGCCTAATTATTTCCCTTTCGATTCACGAAAACAAGTTCATGAATGTACTTCCATTAAACAAACGTAAAACATTGTTTCCTAGGATGAAATCTTCACCATAACCCATTCACATAATCATAACAATATATACAAGATTATGTCGATGCCATATCTACGAAGTTCAAAAGATTAGCATTATACTTCGTAGTCTAATTCCCTAATACTATGATCATGTCACATTACTAGATTATTATACAATATGTACAGTATATACAGCTTTGCAGTTATGTTTTCAATATAGCACGACTTGAAAGATACATTAAGAATGAAACTGTTCAAGTCAATATTACTAACCTCAAGTGGAAGGATGATGTCGTCGTTGTAGTTCGCTACTTCTTCACATTCTTAAGGTCTTCGGAGTAATACTTGTATGGCTCAACATTCCTAGACTTTCTAGTCTAATCTAAACGAAGTTGACTCTAGTATATAATCAAGCGACTTTAGTTGAGTTTTGACACACTAAAATATGACAACCAAACTTGACATACCAACGCTTGGTGAGTTCAACCGAGCTATGCTCTAACAATCTCCCCCTTTGTCAATTTTAGTGACAAAACTCTTATTACATATAGATAAACAAATTACATAAGAATTCATTTTACATACGCTTGATTCCAAGTTTCAACAGCACAATAACCTGCATATATTCACTCAATAAATGCCGTTGTTGACATTTGAATATCAAAAGCTTTTACTCCCCCTAAAGGTAAGCTATATAAATATTCGATCCAAACATCTTTGTTATTCCCCTTTTTGTAGTCAGAAATACTGCAACAACAATATGATATGTTTCTCCCCGTTAGTCAATGCTTTACTCTTTCGTTAGATATAACGTTTAAGCACAATTGTCTTTTCATTAGTGATTGCAAATCACTTGTTTACTCCATATATTTCTCCCCCTTTTTGTCATAAAATGACAAAGGTTCGAGCAAATA
Source organism: Papaver atlanticum (assembly GCA_023531105.1). Lineage (NCBI taxonomy): Eukaryota > Viridiplantae > Streptophyta > Magnoliopsida > Ranunculales > Papaveraceae > Papaver > Papaver atlanticum. The sequence continues at coordinate 5,192,204 of JAJJMB010011819.1, forward strand.
AAGGACAAACCGAAAGGATCTTACAAATCTAAAAGACTTGTAAACAACCTATAAGAGTTAAGCACGAAGGTTTCACATACCACTTTAGATAACCAATATTAAAACCGAAATTACAAAGTAATTTAGTTTCAATATGTTATCAAGGAAACAATTGCCCGAAGCAATTTTCCATAATAGTTTAACAATTCGACTAAGAAACTTAATTCGCTTGTTAAACCGATTGTGTATGCACAATCGCATATTTCGATAAGACCAAAATAAAGATCAGAATTAACTTTATTTTTCTCATCAGGTTTTAATTATTCAGATAATAAGTTAGACCTTTCTCTTTAGACAAGACAAACATTAGGTTAGTTAACTAGTTTTTCTTGTCAAGGCATTCAATTAGACTTGAATAACCATATCCTCCAATTTTATAAGTCTAACTAAGATCAGAATTAACTTAGTTTCTCTTATCCGGAATCGATTTGGACTAAACAAATGATCTCGTATTTTGTTAAGCCATAAAAAATACATACAAACCAAAATAAATTGACTTGCACAATTATTTTATTAACCAGAAGCAATTGAAACAAACATGGACATTATAGCACCGCAATTACACCAAATTTCGTTAAGCAAAAACACTTGATACCCAACAATAAAGAAGATACCAAACAATTAGACAAATAAATTGACACAGTTTTTCTTAACCGGAAACAATTGAATCACACACATACATCCATACACAATATAATGGAACAGATCAATTGTACCGAAATTTTGTTAAGAAAAAGAAAAATATATACAATATAAACAGGCTTTTCTTAAACAGAAAACCGATTAACTAACAAATTCGTTACCTCAAATTACGCAGCCTCTTCTCCCCAGAAAGATATATCATTAAGCGCAAGTTCAAATAAGAACTCTACCCCGGTGTGTTGTCATCCTCCCGCAAGAACAAAAGAACAACAACAAAAGCAACCTTTACCAGAGAAAGGTTGAAACGGTTTTAACTAATGCGTGCCAATAGCAAAAGTTGAAAACCTGAAACACATATGTTATGCCAACACACAACTCATGTAAACATAAATCGATTCAACACATTGTGACTTTTCACATATGAGTTTCATTCGTAACACCTTATGATCCTTTGATAAAGCCTACCAACATGGGTTAGAACTTAATCCCGCTAAATCAAAAATCCACACAAACTATAAGGGTCACATCATATGAGATCGAATATTAAGGTTAATGAAAACCTAAATCATACATCTCATAAACCGAATACGAATATCAAAAATATAAACATTCATTCACATGCTATCTAATCGGTAACTATCACAAGAAAAATTATAAAAATAATAATTTTAATCATAAATAATAATTTTAATCATAAATAATAATGATAGTTTTAAAAATAGACCTTATACAATAAGGTTTATTCAAAAATAGACCTTATACAATAATTGAAGTAAATCAAAACATTGATATCTATTTTTCTCTAATCGCATGTCTTGTGAAGATCGCTTTCGAATTCTGGATTCAAATTCTTATGAGCACTTTCCTTTCCAATAGAAAGTTTGTTCACTTCGAACAGTTAAGATTGAAGATCAGCAAGTACTTCTTTTGAATCCTTTATCATTAGCTCATGATATCTAATACAACTTCTCAATTTCTAGATTCAATACTTACTCAAGCAAATAGAAATCTGCGAGTCTAATTGAATACAAGAGAAATTAACTTGTACGGTACCAAAGACCAATGTTCAAGTATCAATCAATTTCAATCAACAACCAAGGTTGGATTTACCAATTGATCGATTCAACGCACAACCTGTGATATTTCATTTATATAACAAAATATAATGCGGAAAAGAAATAACACAGACACCAGAAGTTTTGTTAACGAGGAAACCGCAAATGCAGAAAAACCCCGGGACCGAGTCCAGATTGAACACACACTGTATTAAGCCGCTACAGACACTAGCCTACTACAAACTAACTTCGGTCATGACTATAGTTGAACCCCAATCAATCTCACACTGATCCAAGGTACAGTTGCGCTCCTTACGTCTCTGATCCCAGCAGGATACTACGCACTTGATTCCCTTAGCTGAACTTACCCACAACTAAGAGTTGCTACGACCCAAAGTCGAAGACTTTAATAAACAAATCTATATCACACAGAAAAGTCTACAAGAATAGATAAATCTGTCTCCCACAGAAATACCTACGAGTTTTGTTCCGTCTTTTGATAAATCAAGGTGAACAGGAACCAATCGATAACCCGTACTTATATTCCCGAAGAACAACCTAGAATTATCAATCACCTCACAATAATCTTAATCGACTAGCGAAACAAGATATTGCGGAATCACAAGCGATGAGACGAAGATGTTTGTGACTACTTTTCTATCTTGCCTATCGTAGAAATTAATCTCAAGCTAATCTTACTATTGCACTCAATCACGATAGAAACATTAAGATAAGATCACGCAACTACAGAGAAAATAGTTGGGTCTGGCTTCACAATCCCAATGAAGTCTTCAAGTCGTTAACCTACAGGGTCTCGGTAGAAACCTAAGGTTAAAGGAAAATCGACTTTAGCTTATACAACTAGTATCACATAGGAGGTATGGGGATTAGGTTTCCCAGTTTCTAGAGTTCTCGTTTATATAGTCTCCAAATCAGGGTTTGCAATCTAAGTTACCTTGGTAACAAAGCATTCAATATTCACCGTTAGATGAAAACCTGATTAAATTCAAGCTAATATCTTTTAACCGCTAGATCGAACTTATCTTGTTAAACACAAATGAAATGCACGTTCATTTAGGTTTGTGTAACCGTACCTAAACGTGTACACCTAGTTGGTTCAATAGTAGTTAACCAAATGGTTAGCCATATGAGCACTTTCATATCAACCATATTCATCTTCACCATAACTAGTTAAAATGACTCAAAATAACTAGTTAGAGAGTTGTTCAATTGCTTAGATCTCATAGAAGTATACAAGACACAATTGAAGCAAAAACGAATTTGATTCACTCGAATCGATTCATGAACTTTATAGCCACGGTTTGCAAATATGCATTCCTTAGTTTATATAAGTTTGAGTTTATGAATAAACCGTTTTTAGAAAATAACCCACTCAAGTACACATACCGGTACGCATACTTAAGTACCCGGATTGAGTTTGTTTTCAGTTCACAAACTCCAGCAGAACTTCACGGGATGTGAACTTCCGGCAGTACGCGTACAGGTACGCGGACTTTAGTTTCGGTTATCCTGAGCAGCAAAGTACACATACTTTGGTTCAAGGATTTTGTACTTACACACGTATGAGTTCACATACAATGTTTATACCCATTCAAGGTTATATATTCTAAACTCTCATTTCAATCATTGAAACATTCTTAGAGGATGTTAAATAGAGGTTATTCACACACTATTTTTCATCAAAACAATTTTCAAGATATTGAAATAATCAACATGACTTTCGTCACTTGTAAGATGAACTTGGCCAAAGCGAAAGCTTACACACCCATATTTCGAGAAATAGATAAGCGAGATAAACTTGGCTCGAAATAGAATATGTGTATAATCGAAGTCTATATAGCAATATGACTTTTGTCTCAAGATAGGAGATAGAGTAGATAGACTTTTGAGTGATAGATAAGTTCAAGTCTCCACATACCTTTTGTCGATGAAGTTCCACCAGTTCCTTGAGTAGTTCTTCGTCTTTGTATGATGAACGCCGTGGAGTCTAAAGCTCAACTACACTTTCAATCCTAATCTGAGACTTAGCTATAAGTAGACTAGAAATTAAGACTTGTAGTTTTGGCAACTAAACTTGACAAACAAGCTTGAGATAGCAACGCTTGTGAGTTCGACCGAGCAATGCTCTAACTTTGTGTTTCTTTATGTTCTTTCTTTCTCTTATATTGCAAGAGTCTGCAACTTCTTTTCCAGATCTAATAAATTCATAAGTTTTCAAAATCTTTATGCCCTTACGAAGTGCCTTGATGAATTTATTTTGTTGGAAATTCCAATAGAATTTTACAGAGTGGCTATCTCTTCCACGTAAAGAACTCAACATATTGTCAGAAGATTTTTAAAACGTATTACCTTCTCCTTTGTTAACTTCTGACAAATTTGGTTGATTAGGAATGTCAACCATTTTCTCTTTCCCAGACTTTGCCTCTTGAGTTTATCTGACACAGATTTTATAAGGTTATCAAGTTCCCTGTTTCACTTTAGATTTTCCTTAGCCTCCAACTCAAGTTTTTCCAAACAGTTCTTTAGGAGTTGTTTAGACTCACTATATAGATCACTATTAGTTTTGGAAAAAAAGTGCATTGCAACTTGATAGTCCTTCATAAGGTTTCTCCTCTGGGATATCATCTAGGGTAGTGAAATAAGCTTTGTTGCACTTCTGAGCCTTTTTGCTAGAACAGTATTTGGCCAGATATCTGAACCTACGGCACTTGAAACATTGGATTTCTCCATCACCTTTTTCATGACAAAAAGATAATGCATCAGGAGTTGATTTATTTTTCAATATAACATCCTTAATCCGTTGTGTTAGGAGTGCAATTGTTGAGTCAAGATCTTTTTCAACAAGTGTTTTATCCTCTTGACAACGTTCCTCGGTCTGATTTATACTTACTTCTCTAGAAGATTGATTAGTATTAACTAAGACATTAAATCCAACATTTCTGTCCTTCGGCATAAATTCTTTATCAAAGATCTTTAACTTTCCTACAAGAGAGCTTCGAGAAAGTATATAAATATCATTAGCTTCTATTATAGCATGTTTCTTAGACTCGTATCTGGATAATAACTATCTGAGAATCTTGCATACTATTTCCTTTTCAGGTATAGTCTTTCCAAGCTAGAAAGAAGCATTGACAATCTCAGAAATTTTAGTGTTAAACTCCTTGAAGGTGTCGTTATTATCCATTCTAAGGAATTCTCATTCAGAAGAGAGGGATTGAAGACGAGCTTCTCTTTCTGAATCATTCCCTTCAAATACAGTCTCAAGAATATTCCATGCTTCCTTAGAAGTTTCACATGACAATACATGATGTAAAAGATCATGACTCACTGCATGTATTATGGTATTTAAACCATCAGAATTGTGCTTTGCAAGAGATCTTTCTTCATACGTATAGAACGCTAACCGTTTAAACTCAGTTTCCGAATATTCCACTTTCGGTCGTTCATATCCTTCTTCGATTAATAGCCAAGTATTAAAATCTCGAGATTGAATAAAAGATTTCATAGCAGATTTCCATAATGGGTAATTTATCCCATTAAATCTTGGTGGTACGTTAACAAAATCAGGCATTAGATTCAATTCTTATAGGTTGGATCGCGCCAAACACAGATTGTTAGATCTTTTCGTGTTTGCCTTCTTTGATACACCACAATCTTTTTGTTATCAACTTAGAAGTCCTCTTACCAAGTGTGATCGTCTATGGACAACGTCGTGACAATACAACAACTTAGGTATTCACACTTTGTGTGATCGTCTATGGATATGAGATCGAGACAATACGACAACCAAAGTGTGCTACTTGATAATAGGTTCGGTAATAACCAAACTCTATAGGATCACTATCAAGTATAACGAAGTTAACGTATGTCTATTTTACTTTATTATAATAACAATTATAATGCGGAAATCAAAGTAAAAGACATAGCAAGATTTTGTTAACGAGGAAACCGCAAATGCAGAAAAATCCATGGGACCTAGTCCAGTTATGAATACTCTCAGAATTAAGCCGCTATATAAAATATAAACCAACTTCTTGTAGTTGAAACCAAGCAGACTACCTCTAGCTACTTACAGTATCCCTACGCCTTTGACTTCTAGAGTCACGCACGTGAATAGCAAGTCCTTTGGATCGTATTCCAAACAGCAAAGGAAGAATCTATTTGGGAACCACTCTAATTAATCTTTGCTACAAGATATAGATGAGTCATTTACAAAGGCTCTTCCTTTTAATCCAATAAACTCCTTTGTATGGTTAGATCAATCCAACTTTAACCACCGAAATAGTCAAGTATAAATTCGCACTCAATCAAAATAAATCTCAAAGATATATATTGAGAATGCCGATCTCACACAACCAATCAATCGAATAAATCCGATTCTAGTTGGATCCCAGTCGATCAAGGTTTGTGCACACAATTCACAAGATATGAAAACCAATAAAAAATCTTCTTCGTCTTTAAATCTTCTTTAATCTTCAATAACCTGCACAACACAACTTGAATCTCTTGTGATCAATCACACACAGAACGGAGTCTTTTAACAATGGATATTCACAAGATGTATTTAGAACTAACAACAGTTCTAAAGATCCCGTTGATACTTTGATCTAGTTTGAGTGAATCATATATCAGAGGAGAAGATTCTCAATAATAAACAAACTACGTGCAATCAAAGTTTCAACAACCGTTAGTCAATTAAATCCATCGAAAACTAATAACACTGCAATTATATAGTTTCCCACCAACAGTACTCATAGAGCTTCTTGATCCCACAGAAGTCTTTAAACGAGCGGTCGTAAGAGATTTCACCTAATTAGGATACTTTCCTCTCCGAATAGACGGCTCCACCAGAAACAACAAGAAATGAAGTTTGCCTGGCTCTTATAGTTTGCTAGAAATACAAACTTAGGTATTTATAGACCAAGGATGTTTGGACACCAAGGAATTTCCAAAACTGAAAGTATTCTCAAGATATGCAATGAATGGCGAAATTCGGTTTTTCATAATTCCAATAAATGCTTGTCCAATATTTCCAAAATCTCTCAATAGAAAATATCTCTTTAGTAAATGCACATTACTAATTTTTATTCTCTATAGATATGCATTTAATTGCTGGTAATTAAAGCATATAAAACAGAAAACCTTAATTAAAAGATTCTCAATTTATTTCGGCATAGGATCACCTTGAGTACTAAGGAATATCTTTGAACAAAAAATAATAAGATTTATGTACGTGTTCAAAGTATGTTGACATCTTTTCACTGCAAATCCTTATTTCATATTTACATGGATTTGCATTCTTGGAATCGGTTATACCACACTTCATAAAAAGTTTAGAATTGGTTCACCTGTTTTCCAAGACTACTATGTGATCGATCAAATACCAAATCACATACATGGGTTCAATCGGTTCTACTAATCACTAGGATCGGTTATACCTAATTATGGGAATACTTGTGATCGGTCACACCGGTCATTAGGATCGGTTACACCAATTACAAGGATCGGTTCTATATACACATGGTATTACTTGTGATCGTTCACACCAGTTATCAAGACCGGTTACACCAATTATAAGGATCGGTTACACATAATCATGATCGGTCACACCAATTACTAGGATCGGTCACACCAAATACAAGGATCGATCATACCACCACATGGTGATTACTTAGGATCGGTTACACCAATTAATAAAAACCAGTCATACCAAATCATAAGTCAGGCATTATGATTAGTTATACCAAGATACATAACATAAGTTAAGATCGGTTCTACCATCTCACACATATTGGTCATCCAAAGATTTGCAATGAATAGCCGGACCAATAAGCTTAATGATTTCCCTTTCGATTCACAAAAATAAGGTCATGAATGTACTTCCTTTAAACAAATTTAAAACATTGTTTCCTAGGATGAAATCTTCACCATAATCATAACAATATATACAATATTATGTCGATATCATATCTATGAAGTTCAAAAGATAAGCGTTATACTTCGTAGTCTAATTCCCTAATACTATTATCATAAAATTATGATCATGTCACATTACTAGAGTATTATAAAATATGTACAGTATATACAGCTTCGCAGTTATGTTTTCAATATAGCACGACTTGAAAGATACGTTAGGAATGAAACAGTTCAAGTCAATATTATACTAACCTCAAGTGAAAAGATGATGTCGTCGTTGTAGTTCGCTACTTCTACACATTCTTCAGGTCTTCGGAGTAATACTTGTATGTCTCAACATTCTTAGACTTTTTAGTCTAACCTAAACGAAGTTGACTCTAGTATTTAATCAAGCGTCTCTAGATGGGTTTTGATACTAAAATATGACAACCAAACTTGACATACCAACGCTTGGTGAGTTCAACCGAGCTATGTTCTAACATGACTTTTCTGAGAATTACCTTTGTCCCTAGAAAGCTCCTCATGTTGTAGTGAATGAGAACATGAACTCAACGAGCCAAGAATCACTTCGAGTTACAACGAAGAAGTTATGAGTGATTTATTAAAGCAACACTTATTATGTGTTGCTAAGGCAGTTCATGAATAGAAAACCGTACACCAATTTTTTGCAAAAGTTCGTGAACTGAAACGGGAAATATGTGACTAAAGGCTTTATTAAGTCAAATACTTGGTGTTTCCTTTCCTAGACAAGCTAGCTTTGTTTCCAAGCAACCTAGCCTTGATCATTCATTATAAATAACGGTTTCATGTAATTAACCACACAACCTATCTCTTGATAAATTGAGTGTGTGTTGCAAAAGGTTGTTTTCCATATCTTTGTTCTTTATGAATAAGGGTGAGATTTCAAAAGACTTTACTTGGGGATTGTAAAGTACATGTAAGCTATCTTCTTTGATAGTTGCAAAACCTGTTTCTAGGTGTTTTTCATAAACCTTAGATTTGATAGATCAAGAAATCTCTAGATCTTATTTCTAGGTGATATTGTGAGGAAAAATCAATTAGGTTACGAAACTGTAAATCCTAATTGTTGAGGAGCATCCTCTAGAGAGAATTAACTTTCTGTTAGAAAATTTTCAAGAGTATCTTCTAAAGGGGATTGGTATTTTGCTAGAGGATTTACAAGAACAATTCCTTAAGAGAATCAGTGTTCTGCTAGGAGTTCTAGAAGTACACGAATACAACTGAAGCATGTATTACATCTAGTCGGAAATATGGCAGTAAGTAATTTATGTAACAACTTAAATCAGTGAGTGTTCAATCTGGACTAGGTCCCAGGGTATTTCTACAAGATTGTAGTAAAATATCACTAAAATATTACAGTTTGTATGTATCTAAACCTAGATAGTATTAACTCAACTATAAAAAACCTACAAGACTCGTTCTTGTTGAAATATAGATTAGAAGATTTGTTCTTGTTGGAATTTGGTTAGTGAACATTTCGGGTGTATACTAGGTTCACCTTGTTAAAAAAATTTAAAATATAGTTTTTTAACAGAACGTACAGATTGTATAAGGATTTTCTATATAGGTTCCTGAACGGAGAAGTTGTTAGTGTATTAGCTACCCTCTCATTTTCAGAGTCTTTATACGTTGTAACTTCATTCTTCTTACTATGCTTTGTGACAAATAATTATATACATCCATCAGGTTTTACACATAGTGGGTTAGCACTACCAGACCAAACACATATATATTTGTCAAACAACCAAGATCTATCTGGATTGTGAAGGCCAAATATGCTCTTTAACATTAAGAAATAAGAAGCAAGGTTCAATCTCATAGTGCTTTATATCTTGAGTAATTATACATGAAAATAATCATCAATATGCTCGCACGATCATTCCATTGACTTATGCATATTCTCATAATTTATTGGGATTTTATTATTCTTCGTAATCATTAAACTTCGGAACACCCTCCCATTTTGATTCATGGACATAATCAGAGACAGTCATGAGATGATTTCATTAATGATTTGAATAAGATGTTCCCTACATACCTATTTCATTTTTAGACGAGCTTTGATCGAACCCGGTGGTCTCAACATCTTCCTTTATGGGTCTACTACGTCAACTACACTTTTAGCAAGTGTAGTCGCAATACCTTAATGTATGGTGTATATCCCTTACTGTGGATTTTTAACCTTGCAGGCACAGTTGCAGTTGGTATGTGTGATCTTGTCATTTTAGTGATATCAGTGCACATTCTGATAATCGATTATTCTTTTTCACTTCACATTCACATTGTTGGAGTACAAGAATCAATATGAGATAGAATGGGAGCACACCACGATATATTCATGTCTCTACCCTATCCTAGATAGTTATTTTTCATATCTCTCCCTAACGACGGGAAGAATGTCTCACCAAGTTATAAACTTCAATTCTAGCAGTAAGAGATTGTCTACCAAAGGTTTTAAAATGCAAATGATTGTCGGGAATCTATCTACAACATAACTAATTAATCATCTTGATGACCCATTATAGTACGATGTGGGGTTGTAACGACACATTTATAGCACAACCAAAAATGCGAAAGAATACAAATGTCAGGATTATATCCAGTTACCAACTAGTACGCAGAAATAGTTGAATAATTGTGGATTCTAAAACGAATAAGTGAATATACGTAGAATATTGCATATCCCACAAGAAGTTATAGGAGTGTCGATATGCATAACCTATGCCTTATACACCATGTAAAACCTTTAATGGTATCCTCTGTGAGATCATGTGGTATATGATGCTTTACATTGATCATATTAAACATGAAATAATCATCAAATTCTTTTGATGTAAACTCTCTAGCTTTAACAAGGGTGGTAAGCCATAAAATTGTGCAATATGTACTAGAATTGTTTCTAAAATGCATTATTTCTTGGATAAACAACTAATTTAACACTTTGAATCATCTATCAGAGCTATAAATCACTTGAGTGGTTTGTGTTCAACATGGATATGTCCACAAATATCACGTTTTGTTTCCTTTGAAAGAATATGTTGTTTACCATTTGCATCTTAGGATAATCTCAATCATGTTTATTAAAAAAGACTTTGTAATAAGTAACATATGTTTTATTACTTTAAAATCCTAACGAGAGGGGAGATGGTGTGTGACAGACCGGAAAATTATGCCTAGCGCGCCAGAGCGTGCAGGCCATAAATACATGATGCGCCACTTTCTACTAACCGGGTCTTAAAACTTATCTTCGCGCCAGGAAAATTCATGTTTATCTGCCCTTGCAAGCTTGATCAACTAGCATGATGAAGATAACTTAGCTTCCACACCGTTCCAACTTACCCTTGTTCTGCAAGGATTTAAAGCCATAGAGGCTAATGTCGATGCATTATTTCGTGCATCTCTAGCTTTTGAGTCCTTTCCAGGCATAATACTTGCCTTGAATTGAGCGTAGGCCATTGCGGCTTATTTCCACCTCATTACTTATTTTAGGCACTGTTGAAAGCATGCACTGATCTTTCTCTTGCCAAGGGTGCATCAATCAGTCTCATGTTGTACTTTCCTTAGGCTTATGCAAGCTCCGCTAACTTGCATATCGATATTGCTTACTTTCTTGGCCATGCCCAATGCGCTAGTGGCCCGATGCATACATCGAACGCCTTGATAAGAAGTATGAACATCCAAGGAAATGGTATGCAACTTGCCTCATCAAGTTTGGCTAAAGTCATCCCTTGCATCGCATCACCGATCCAAATGATATGAGAAGCCAGTATGTCGCAATCATCTCGCAATTAGATGATATGAGCGATAAGGTGCTGGACCGACAATGCTACAACTCATTGAGGATGTCTACACGTACCCTTCCCTATTCTAAAGGGATAAGGCACTGACCGTAGTTCATCCTCAAAGGAATAAGTAACTTAAGCCAACTCGTGTTGCAAGGCCATGGCCAATCAATAATGACCTACTCTGTATAGACCGTTTCGTCAAAATACATCAAGGTGATGCATATTTAGTCCGCGACATGGCATAATGATGCCTTCACATCATATTCCTTATTGGCAAGGCTACACATCTATAAATGAGGCCTAAATATCATTTATGCTCTTCCGGCTTAGCTATGAAGCTTACTTCGTGCATAGCTCGCATATGCACCTTCAACCAACTACCCCTCCCTATATATGTCTCAAGGACAGTTCTACAACTTATACCGGTGGAGGACATCGACACTCACCAAGTCCAACTTTGAGATGTTCTATGATACCTATATATGTAAACAGCAATCGCACGGTGTGTACAATGTAGAAGCGGAAAATACGAGTCGAACCCACAAGGAGCAGTGGAAAGTACTGTAACCAATATTCTTAATTAACTAAACATAGATAATTTTTTAGATATTTTTAGAATGGGAATGTAAAATAATAAAAATTAACAAAACTAAAATAGATACGATAAGAGGTCGATAACCAGGGTCAACGGATTCCACTACTATTTCAAATTGAGTACCGAAAAGACTTTGAATTCCAAATATGTGTCTATATCTTTGTTCAATAACAACACATATTATTGGTATAATTTTCGATAATAAATATGCATCTCCTAAGCATAACCCATCAAAGTCTCCTAAGCATGGACTATCAAATTATAATGACATGGAAATTATTGAAAATATAATTTATAGGTTCATAATTATTATTTGTGTCGTTCTAAACATAACTCGTCAAATGATTTAACCTAAGCATGGATTATCAAATACTATAACAAATAAAATTAGAAAACTATGGAGCGATAACATATACTTTATATAAAATCAATAAACCATAAATATTGGTTTTCGACAATCCAATTCATTATCTCCAGCCTACTACCACAATAATATTCCATTGAGTTCATATTGTCCTAATGTTTTAAGTAGTTTTTACCCTAAAACCCTAGTTACAATACGAGCCATCTATGGATATGGATTTCTCAGAACCCATAAAAATAATTGCAAGAGAAAAGAAAATAAACTAATAATTATTCGCGTGTCACCGTGATGAAATCAATATACTCATTCTCTTCCTCCTGTGATTTTGGCTCCAAAGAAATCTCTACAACCACCACCATTGTTTCGTCTTTCCTCCCTCTCTAACTGGTTGTCGTCAGAACCCCCGACTAACTCCAGAAAACTCCAACAGCCCCTGTCTATCACCGATACAAAACCTAAACAGAACCCATCAAGAGCCCCCCCCCCTTTCCGTTGTCGAAACTGTTTCCTTATAACCTAGTCATTCCCCTGATCTAGTACAATACATTATCCACTAAATACTTTAATGGACATGTAATTATGCTTCCAATTTAATCCAAACCGAACAGCTGTATTCACATTGGCCCATTATAATTTTCCTGCATAATTTATATAACCCTTGTAAGTCACGTTCATTCTTTTCTTTTTTTTGAAGAAAAATAAATATTATTGAACTAACAAAGACAGGTACAGGTACTTAAAGACAGAAACCCAATACACAATACAGGACTCAAAGACAGAAACCATCACTCAAAAACTGAACTCTAAACTAAGACAAGTACGGGTACCAAACTAAGAAATAATACAACTAACACTTCCCAAACACACCTAAGTTAACAAACAACAGTGGAAGAACCTTTCTCTCTTGAAACCATTTCCTTATGCAGAAGAGGAAATAACACATCTGGAGGCACTGAAATCCACTGTTGATTACAATTATTTATACGCGCATGCTTAGCTAGAGCATCAGCAACCCTATTACAGACTTTAGGAACAAATTTAACACTAACTTCAGATAAGATTGAAGATAAACTAATACATTCAGATAAAAGACTTTGATCTTCCCATCTCGTAGACTTCACCTGGTTTTCTTGCATAGCTTCCATAACAGCTTTGTTGTCACCTACTATGAGAAATTTACTTAGACCATTTAGATGAACCCATTGAATCACCTTCTTCAATGCTATAATTTCAGCCTGATATACATCTCTTGATATTCCTGTCCAGGCCATGGCTTCAACGAATTCTCCTAAATAGTTACGAACCACAATAGGAAAAACAGCAACATTAGCATCAGGTAAAATGGATGCATCAAAGTTAAATTTTAACCAAGCAAAAGGGGGGGGGGGGACCAATAAAATTTATTACTAGAACGATATGAGAGAGTTTTAGTGGTGATGGAGCTACTAAAACTATAATGAATGCATATGTTATAATTATGGCAAAATTGAAAAATTTGCTGAATGATAGAACTAGGGTATTGAAATTTGTTATCAAACAATTTCACACATATGCTCTTCCATATATGCCAAATTGTTATCACTGTCAGATGCAAAATATCCCTTCTAGCTGTGGAGACATTGGAATTGGTATTTATCCAAGATTGGAGCCAAAGCTGAACATTCAAATCATTGTTAGCAGCTTGCAGAATAGATTGAGAAACAACAGACAAAATAGCTTGAGCATAAGGGCACTGGATGAAAACATGAGTGGTTGTTTCGACACATTGAGAACAGAAGACACAATAAGGATTTTCGACTATTGTTATTCGCATAAATCTTGCCACAACATGTAGAATGTCTTTTGTAATCTTCCACAAGAAAAATTGACACTTATAAGGAACCCTCAAATGCCAAATCATTAACCACATTTTCTGTTGTTGAGCAGAAACTATTTGTTGAGACTGTTGTATCAAAATCCCTATATAAGCTGAATTAACCGAAAACTTCTCATTTCTTGTAAGTGACCATCTTAATTTATCTGTGACTGGTTGTGGAGGAATGCTAATACTCTTAATGTGCTTAATCCGATCATCATGACATATATGGATTAATTTATCCATTCTCCAACTTCTATTATGATGATCAATATAATCAGCTACTTTTTCTTGAAAATGTTGAACATTAAGAATCGGCTGAATATAATCCTTATGAGCTAACTTTCCAAACCATTATCCATTAATATTGATTTGTTACCCATCTCCCACTTCCCATATATGAAATCTGTGAATCCAAAGTAGACTGCGCTGAATTCCATTCCAGATCCATGTACATCTGTTCTTAATTTCTCCATAAAGATAATCAGAAATAATTAAATACCTAGCCTGTAATAATTGAACCCACTTTGCCTCCTTCTCATGCAACATCCTCCTTGCCAGTTTTGTGAGTAAGTCTTCATTAAAAAGTCTCATTTTCTTAAATCCAAGTCCGCCCAATCTCTTGGATTGTTGAGTTCTTTCCATCCAATGATGTAACACCCTTTCTTTGTAGCTTTATTCCACCAATAATTCCTTTGCATTGACTTCATTTTCATGATGGTTTTATATGGAGCATGCAGACAACTCATTTGATATTGATCCATTATTCCTACTGTTAGAGTACTGCTCGGTCGAACTCGCAAGCGTTGTTATCTCAAGCTTGTTTGTCAATGTTAGTGATCAAAAATATAAGTATTGATTTCTAGTCTACTTATAGTGATGTCTCGGACTAGGATAGATTGTGTAGTTGATCATTAGACTTCACGACGTTCATCGATTGAAGACGAAGAACTACTAAGGGGAGCTTGTGGAACTTCATCAACAAAAGGTATGTGGAGACTTGGACTCATCTATCACTCAAAAGTTCCTCTAAGCTCTTCAGTATATCTTTTTCTTCAATTGGTGAACGTCGTGAAGTATAAATCTCAACTACACACTTCTATCCTAATCCGAGACATAGCTATAAGTAAACTAGAAATCAAGATATAGTTTTGATCAACTAAACTTGACAAACAAACTTGAGATAACAACGCTTGCGAGTTCGACCGAGCAGTGCTCTAACATATTGGTTGATTAATTGACACCACTTTTGATTAAAACCTAGACAGTGCATGACCTTGAGAATAAATCCCCAATCCATATGATCAAACGCTTTCGGCATATATAATTTAATTACAACTGCACCCTGAAGAAGCTTTAGTTCTTTTCATGTAATCAATTACTTCATGATTTATAATGGTATTATCAAGTATATTCCCACCAGGCACATATGCAGCTTGCCATGGAAAAACAATCTTATTGAGAAATTTCTTCAACCTATTAGCTAATGTTTTTGATATTACTTTGTAAGCTATGTTACAAAGACTAATATGACAAAAATTAGAAGGTGTCTCAACATATAACTTTTTCGGAATTAACACTTGATAAGTGAAATTGAGTTGCTTGAGAAGTTTACCTGATTGGAAAAAATGTTTAACCATCTGGACTAACTCATCAGCCACTTCATCCCAGCAAACTTGATAAAAGCCTGCTTGGAATCCATTAGGTCGTTGCCCAAGCATTAATCTGGAATACCACTTGCCTAATCTCTTCTCTTGTTGGGATTCTGATAAGCTCATCATTATCTGCTTAGTAATACATGATGTAATCAATTGAAATATGTCAGAATCTTGCGAAGGATTACAAAAAGTAGTAATATTACTAAAATGTTGCAGAAGAAGCTCTTGAATTTCCTCCCTTGTAGTATACCATTTGCCATTATCATCCCTTATTGAGTCGATTTGATTTCTTCGTCTTCGAAAGTTAGCTTTGCATGAAAGAATTTTTTATTCCGGTTATGACTATAAAACAACTTGTCTCTGGATTGTTGGAAACTAATATCATCCTTAACTTGATACCAATATTGAACTTGTTCTTGTAAATACTTAGAGTCCTGAGATAAATCCTTTGAATTCTGCACTTCTCTAATTTGTTGTTGAACCTGCTGAATTTGAACATCAATATTACAAAAAATTTGCTGCTTCCAGTTGCGAATGCCCCTTCTAACAAAATTCATGAAATTCATATTTGGTGGACCAAACTGATCTGTAAGAGCACTGCTCAGTTGAACTCGCAAGCATTGCTATCTCAAGCTTGTTTGTCAAGTTTAGTTGATCAAAACTATATACTCGATTTATAGTCTACTTATAGTTATGTCTCGGATTAGGATAGAATGTGTAGTGGAGCTTTAGACTTCATGCCGTTCACCAATTGAAGAAGGAGATCTACTGAGGAGCTTGGAGGAACTTCATATCAAAAAGTATGTGGAGACTAAAACTTATCTATCACTCAGAAGTCTATTCTATTCTATCTTCTAATGAGACTAAGTCTTATAGCTATATAGACTTTTACATTATACATATTTGATATTTCGAGCCGAGTTTATCTAGCTTATCTATTTCTCGAAATATGTGTTGGAAACTTTTTGGTTTATCTATGTTCATCATATTCTTGATGAGTTTAGTTGGAGAAAATTTATTTGTTGGGAACTAAATATTAAGTAAAAAGATGATCATGTGAAAATTACCTTGAATATCTTATATGATTTGTTTGAGACAGTCATTTGATGTTAGCTTGGGAAGTTTCGTATTGATCATTCGATCACTTGAAAATTACTTTAAGCTAATGGTATGTGTGAGATTACCATTGTCGTCTTCTAAGGATGTTTCAATGATTGAAATGAGAGTTTAGAACAATTACCCATGTCTGGATACAACACGGTATGCATATCCAGTATGCGAACTGTATTGTAATAATTCAGGTCCCGAACTCTTGTTTGCGTACCTAGTATGCGAACGGATTTACCTGAGAAGGTCGGGAACTCTTGTTTGCGTACCTAGTATGCGAACGATTTTACCAGAGTTGGGTCCGGACCAGTTGTTCGCGAACCGGGTTTGCGAACGTCTTGACTAGGCCAAGGTCTGCAGCTGCTGTTCGCGTACCTAGTTTGCGAACATAGTGGTTAAGCTCTAAAATCGGTTATTTATGATTCTCATACTCATGAACTAAAACATTTATGATTTAAGGAATGCAAATTAACTTTGCAACCCGTGGCTTAATGTTCATGAATTGATTCTTGTATAAGTACTTTGTATGATTGCGAATCAATCCGATTTTGTTTCAATTTGTTCATGAATATTTTTGTGAGATAGTGAATAATTGAACAACTCTATTTGAAACACAATTAGATTCGTTTAATTATCTATCATGATTGATTGGTCATCATATTTTATCTAGAAGTGTTAGATGAATATGGCTAAGACAAAAGTGTTCATATGGCTAACTTCAGTTAACTGTTATTGAGCCAACCCAATATACACGTATAAGTACGGCTACCCATATCTAAATATAAGTATATTTCATTTGTGTGTAACAAGCTAAGACTATCTAATAGTGGAGATTGATTGCTTAATCTCTAAGCAGACTTAGCTTGAATCTTAAATCAGGAGTTCATCTAACGGTGAATATTGAATGCTTTGTTACTAAGCTATCATAGCTTTAATTGTAAGCAACTCTGATTTTAAAGGCTATATAAGGGAGAACTCTAGAAACTGGAAAACCTAATCCTGACACTTTCCGTTTTCCTAGTTGCAAACTAGTGTCGATTCTCTTTTAACCTAGGTTTTCCAAAACCATTATTAGGTTAACGACTTGAAGACTTTATTTGGGATTCGTGAAGCCAGATCCAACTATTTTCTCTGTAGTTGCATATTCTGATATTACTTGTTCTATCGTATTGGGTTTTATCTTCTCTAAGATTTACTCGAGATTTATCTCCGATAGGTAAGATATAAAAAGTAATCACAACAGTTCTTCGTCTTAGACTCTTGTGATTCCGCAATAACTTTTTTAGTTAATCAGTTAGGTTATTGTGAGGTGACTAATATTTCTAGGCTTCTCTTCAGGAGTATAAGACCGGATTATTAGTTGGTTCCTATTCACCTTGATCTTTATATCAAAGGACTGAACAATAAGAATAAAGGATTGACATATCTGTGGGAGACAGATTTGTTTATAAGTCTTCGACTTTGGGTCGTAGCAACTCTTAGTTGTGGGTGAGATCAGCTAATGGAATCAAGTGCGCAAAATCCGGCGTGGTTCTAGAGGCGTAAGGAACGCGACTGTACCTTAATCGGTGTGAGGCTTGGTTAGGGCTCAACTACATTCCAGTCCGAAGTTAACTTGTAGTAGGATACTGTCTGTATCGGCTTAATATAGTGTGGTGTTCAAAGCTGGACTAGGTTCCGGGGTTAACAACATTTCATGTGTTTGTGTTATTTCTTTTCCACATTATATTTGTTTATATAAATGAAATATCGCAGGTTGTGCGTAGTTCAATCAGTTGATAAATCCGACCTTGATTGTTGGATATAACTTGATAGACATTTGGGCATTGGTCCAAGTTATTTCTCATATCAATCAGGTTCACGGATTTCTATCTGTTCGATTTTCTAATTATATTGAGAAAGAGAGATAAAGCTCTTTAATATATTTCTTGATTGAGTCTCACTTTTAAGTTGGTGCTCTCGGAATTTTATTGGAGTTTAGTCAATACAGATTTTCGAACGAATTATTGGGTGTGGTTGTTGTACCCTTGTTTTTTCAATTGGTATCATCATAGGCAAACACGCTAAGACCTCATAAGTTTGTGTTTGTAGAAATATGATTTCTGTGGATAAAAGTTTACCTCTTCCTAACGCACATAGAAATTTCTTCCAAAGTTTTTGATTATGCCAAATGTCTTGGGTTTACCTCAAAGGATAACTCCTTAGCAGATTCTTCCGAATCCCGAGGTAGAAAACTTATGCTATCAGATTCTGATAACATTCCCTCTGAAGTAACAGTTGGTACTATGTCAGAATCTGAGATGGAACTCGCCAAAACCTTAAAAAATCTGCTAAGATTATTGATGTTCAAGCTTCTAAAATTAGATTTCTTGAAGAAAAATATGCTCAGCTCACTGATGAACTTGAGAATTCTCTTGATAGAGAACGGGAACTCTATAGTATCATTGAGTCTTTTTCTAACAATATCGAAAACCTCGTTCAAGAAACTACTCTACAACGCGAAAAGATTAGTATGCTTGAAGATACTGTTAAAGAAGACTCAATTAGAGAAGAACGTTTAATCAAGTCTCATTCATCAGAATTAAATAGTTGTCGTGTTGAAAAAGAGAAACTAGTTGCATCTCTTTTACTAGCCCAGGAAAAGTGTAACTCCTTGAAAAGAGAAAACTCTATTTTCGTGAGTAAGTCTTCTTCAGTGCCTATTTCTAATACTCATGTGGTATTACATAGCATGGAGAAAATTACTCCTAATGAATTATCTGCTAAGAAACAACGTTCGCGTAACTTGCGGATATCTGAAAAGGCTATGAGTCAAAAATGAGATTCATCAAAAGTTTCTTATCCACGATCTTGTTCATTCTGCGGGAAAAGGAATCATAATGTTCTACATTGTTTTGCTAGAAGGAAACAGATTTTGATCTTCAAAATTTGCTTTTTTTTACAGTCGACAGAGTAAATAGTCTGACGACATCTATAATGGATGACATTCCTGCAAAGAACCATAAATCTCATAAAAAAAGGTTTCCAAGGTCACTCCTCTAGACATCTTTACAGGAATCGTGTTCTTCATAATGGTGCGACTTCCTACACCACTTATGTAATGCTCTCAGTGTTTATGAGAATAAGTAAGGCATGTTTCAGTCTAGGAGATGGGGTTTTTATGATATTTTTTCTATGGAACGGATCTCAAGAGGTCCTAGACTTAAACCTCAGGGAAATCCTTCTGATGGAGATTCAAAAAAGTCCTTCGGTTAAATCTTCTGGAAGATTCAACCGAATGAAGGTGGGGAATATACGACTCAAACACTCAGGAGATAGTTACAACTCTTCCCTCAATATACGTAATGGGATTACATCTCATTTTGTTACCTAGTCTCTAGGTAATTTCATCCTTGAAACTAACTTGAGAGTTGCAAGGATCATATTTGTGGGAAACTCAAGTCTGTTGTATGTTGTTTTTATCGGATGGTGTGTTTTATTTTTAAAAATAAAGTTGGTTTCTTCGTATGTGAATGTTGAGTCATATTTTGACTCCTAATAACTAATGTATCTTGTTGGTTTTTCTTGTGCTCTAATTTAAAGTGGAGCTTCTAATTATCAAGCTATGGAAATCTATGAGATGACTGAAAACAGATAGTGTATTTCTTTATTTTGGATCTTAGCTGATCCATTGTCTTCCTGTAACCGGTTCGCGAACGTCCGTGTACTCTTCTTCTTAAGAGTTTTTATAGGGTTTCTATAACAATGGATTCCTTTCCTTATCTTGTTCACGAATATATATATATATATATATATAATATATTATATTGTGTTCCATCCCTATCAAAAAAAAATATGGAGAACTCTTCAAGATCTCAGGAAGTGGTGGATCTTGATATGGAAGAAGACATCAAAGGATGCATCTCGGTTCAATAAATTGTTTTGAAGAAGATGATTGCAAGAAAAGAGTACAACTCCTGGATTGCTGAATCTGTCAAGGATTTAATTCATTATAAGAATGACTCAAAGGTCGAATTTGCAAATCTTCAACTGCAAATAAATCATCTAATTGATGGTCAGACCAAAATCCTTGAAAATCAAAAAGTATTGATACAGAACAAAAAGAACCTCATCTCGGATTGCATCAAGGCCAGAAAACTTGCTTGCATTGTTGATCGAAAAGTAAATGTTCTAACTCATGAACATGGAGTCTCCACGGTTAAGAGAATCAAGGATATCAACGATACCTTTTATGATGGAGTCATGGAGAAGTATGAAGTTATCAAAGAAGCCTGGTTTTATTTTGTCTAGGAAACTTCTTATGAGAACTTATTCTTATGTTTAAGAAGGATAACTAGGGTTTGGTATAGCAATTATTGTGATTACACATAACTATTTCCAACAATTTTCATCTTGCAATGTTTTAGATTTATTTATTTAAATTATAAAGTTATTTAGAAGATGATTTTTGCAGTATTTAATCGTTTTGATTTTATATATTGCAATTGCTTATGAGATGTATGCCTTTACGTTCGTGAACTGTGCTAGTATCCTATAAATGCTCAAAAGTTAAGTCTATTATGTTTTTATGCAAATATTGATAAAAGATATAATGAACTTTTGAAAATCCCGCAGTATTTATTTTTCCCTGATCCACTTTTATGTGAAAGTATTGTATGGGTCCGTAAGTTTTCTTATGTTGAGTGTTTCAAATTAAATTAATCAATAAGATCCTCTTGTGGTTAATTTATTTGAGTTTGTTGGATACAAATCCATGTGATTTTTTAACGTCCAAAGAAATCCTTCTTTTCTTATAAAAGTAAGGTCGCTCATGTTGTTCTCTTGGGAATGACATCAAATGGGTGAGAGTTCTTAAATGAACTTGTGCTTAATTTCCATATCTTTGTTGGAAGTACGGCTGTGGAATATTGTAGGAGTTATCTTGTATCTTTATAAACTCCTTGATGAATACACTAAGTTTCGACTATGTGAAATCATCGAAACAAAGTTGATGTTCTCTTTTAGTCATGAATTATCTCTTTGAGAATT
The DNA here is from genome assembly GCA_023531105.1 of Papaver atlanticum. Lineage (NCBI taxonomy): Eukaryota > Viridiplantae > Streptophyta > Magnoliopsida > Ranunculales > Papaveraceae > Papaver > Papaver atlanticum. Next base: position 5,214,290 of record JAJJMB010011819.1, read on the forward strand.
TCATTATGATCACGTAGTTTTCGTACCTTTGTCAATTTGTATTGACAAAAAGGGGGGGAATTATTTGATCGTTCACACTATATAAATATGGTTTAGGGATCATTATGTAAGGGGGAGTGGTTTTCATTGTGAGATGGAAGTATTGACTAAGGGGGAGTGATACATATCACCATAGTATTATGTCAAAGTTGTGATGCAATTGGACTTTGATTCTGTATAATAATACTATGACACTATATAACAATGATTGAGAACATCTGTTTTCTTATTGTTATGGCTACGGATCTTCAACAACAATGATGCTGAGTTGAACACGTTCAGAATCACTTGAGTACTTGGAGTAGCGAAAAATTCAAGGAAAGTTGAAGAGTCAAGGAAATCAAGCATGATGGATGAGAATCTACAAAGTTTATTTATTTTGTAATCCATATGTATTGATAGTTTTGTCACTAAAATTGACAAAGGGGGAGATTTTTAGAGCACTGCTCAGTCGAACTCGCAAGCATTGCTATCTCAAGCTTGTTTGTCAAGTTTAGTTGATCAAAAATATATACTTGGTTTCTAGTCTATTTATAGCTATGTCTCGGATTAGGATAAAATGTGTAGTTAAGCTTTATACTTCACGGCGTTCACCAATTGAATAAGAAGATCTACTGAGGAGCTTGGAGGAACTTCATCAACAAAAGGTATGTGGAGACTAAAACTTATCTATCACTCGGAAGTCTATTCTATTTTATCTTCTAATAAGACTAAGTCGTATAGCTATATAGACTTTTACATTATACACATTTGGTATTTCGAGCCGAGTTTATCTCGCTTATCTATTTCTTGAAATATGTGTTTGAAGCTTTTTGCTTTAGCTATGTTCATCATATTCTTGACGAGTTTAGTTGGAGACAATTTATTTGCTGGAAACTAAATACTAAGGAAAAAGATGATCATGTGAAAATTACCTTGAACATCTTATATGATTTGTGTGAGACAGTCATTTGATGTTAGCTTGGGAAGTTTCGTATTGATCATTCGATCACTTTAAAATTAATTGAAGCTAATGGTATGTGTCATATTACCATTGTCGTCTTCTAAAGATGTTTCAATGATTGAAATGAGAGTTTAGAAAAATTACTCATGTCTGGATACAACACGGTTTGCATATCTAGTATGCGAACTATACTGTGATAATTCAGGTACGAAACTCTTGTTTGCGTACCTAGTATGCGAACGGATTTACCTGAGAAGGTCCGGAACTCTTGTTTGCATACTTAGTATGCGAACGGGTTTACCTAAGTTGGTTCCGGAACAGTTGTTCGCGAACCGGGTTTGCGAACGGCTTGACTAGGCCAAGGTCCGAAGCTGCTGTTCGCGTACCTAGTTTGCGAACATAGTGGTTAAGCTCTAAAATCGGTTATTTATGATTCTCATACTCATGAACTAAAACATTTATGATTTAAGGAATGCAAATTAACTTTGCAAACCGTGGCTTAATGTTCATGAATTGATTCTTGTATAAGTACTTTGTACGATTACGAATCAATCCGATTTCGTTTCAATTTGTTCATGAATATTTCTATGAGATAGTGAACAATTGAACAACCCTATTTGAAACATAATTAGATTCATTTGATTATCTATCATGATTGATTGATCATCATATTTGATCTAGAAGTGTTAGATGAATACGGCTAAGACAAAAGTGTTCATATGGCTAACTTTGGTTAACTGTTATTGAGCCAACCCAATATACACGTATAGGTACGGTTACCCATATCTAAATATAAGTATATTTCATTTGTGTGTAACAAGATAAGACCATCAAACGGTGGAGATTGATTGCTTAATTTCTAAGCAGACTTAGCTTGAATCTTAAATCAGGAGTTCATCTAACGGTGAATATTGAATGCTTTATTACTATGCTATCTTAGATTTGATTGTAAGAAACCCAGATTTGAAAGGTTATACAAGGGAGAACTCTAGCAACTGGAAACCTAATCCCGACTGAAAAAGCGGGGGTCTAAGAACCTCACCCAATATTTCGCTTAGCAATCTGTATAGACTAATTCCAATATACTTTTAAGAGAATCAACTAGACAGTCAGACTCAATCTTAATAAAAAGTATATCAAAGAGTTATATCTCAATTTATCGATTCAATCCCAACTCAAACAAATTGAAATCTGCGAGTCTGATTGAATACAAGAGAAATAAACTTGAACGGTACCAAAGACCAATGTTCAAGGATCAATCAATTTCAATCAACAACCAAAGGTTGGATTTACCAATTGATCGATACAAACGCACAACCTGTGATATTTCTATTATATAACAAAATATAATGCGGAAAAGAAATAACACAGACACCATAAGTTTTGTTAACGAGGAAACCGCAAATGCAGAAAAACCCCGGGACCTAGTCCAGATTGAACACCATACTGTATTAAGCCGCTACAGACACTAGCCTACTACAAACTAACTTCGGTCTGGACTGTAGTTGAACTCCAGTCAATCTAACACTGATTCAAGGTACAGTTGCGCTCCTTACGTCTTTGATCCCAGTAGGATACTACGCACTTGATTCCCTTAGCTGATCTCACCCACAACTAAGAGTTGCTACGACCCAAAGTCGAAGACTTTAATCAACAAATTTGTATCACACAGAAAAGTCTACAAGAATAGATAAATCTGTCTCCAAAGAAATACCTACGAGTTTTGTTCCGTATTTTGATAAATCAAGGTGAATAGGGCCCAATCGATAACCCGGACTTATATTCCCGAAGAACAACCTAAAATTATCAATCACCTCACAATAATCTTAATCAACTAGCGAAACAAGATATTGGGGAATCACAAACGATGAGACGAAGATGTTTGTGACTACTTTTTTTATCTTGCCTATCGGAGAAATTAATCTCAAGCCAATCTTACGATTGTACTCAATAACGATAGAAACAGCAAGATCAGATCACGCAACTACAGAGAAAATAGTTGGGTCTGGCTTCACAATCCGAATGAAGTCTTTAAGTCGTTAACCTACAGGGTCTCGGTAGAAACCTAAGGTTAAAGGAGAATCGACTCTAGATTATACAACTAGTATCACACAGGAGGTGTGGGGATTAGGTTTCCCAGTTGCTAGAGTTCTCCTTTATATAGTCTCCAAATCAGGGTTTGCAATCTAAGTTACCTTGGTAACAAAGCATTCAATATTCACTGTTAGATGAAAACCTGATTAGATTCAAGCTAATATCTTTCAACCATTAGATCGAACTTAGCTTGTTATACACAATTTAAATATACGTCATTTAGGTTTGAGTAACCGTACCTAAATGTGCACACCTAGTTGGTTCAACAGTAGTTAACCAATGGTTAGCCATATGAGCACTTTCATATAAACCTTATTCATCTTCACCATAACTAGTTCAAATGACTCAAATGAACTAGTTCGAGAGTTGTTCAATTGCTTAGATCTTATTTAAGTATACAAGACACAATCGAAGCAAAATCAGTTTTGATTCACTCGAATCGATTCATGAAAATTATAGCCACGGTTTGCAAATTGCATTCCTTAATATATAAATGTTTTAGTTCATGAACAAACCAATTTTAGAAAGTAACACAATTAAGTATGCGTACGGGTATGCGTACTTAAGTAACCGTATTTGACTGAGTTTTGGTTTCCAAACTCAGCAGAAATTCACGGACGTGAACTTTTCGCCAGTATGCGTAAGGGTATGCATACTTAGGTAACAGGATTGAGTTGGTTTTGATTTCCAAACTATGCAGAAATTCACGGACATGAACTTCCGCCAGTATGCATACAGGTACGTATACTTACCCAGTCTCCATCAACCATTTAGTACACACATAAGTATGCATACATTTGGTTCCCGGTTTTGGACTTATACACTAATGCGCGAACACATTATATGCTTATATCCAAAGATGGTTACATGTTCTAAACTCTTTATTTCAACAATTGAAACATTCTTAGAGGATGTTAAATAGAGGTTATTCACACACTATTTTTTATCAAAGCAATTTTCAAGATATTGAAATAACCAACATGACTTTCGTCACTTGTAAAGATGAACTTGGCCAAAGCAAAAGCTTACCAACACATATTTCGAGAAATAGATAAGCGGGATAAACTCGGATCGAAATAGCAAATGTGTATAATCGAAGTCTTTATAGCAATACGACTTTTTTCTCAAGATAGGATATAGAGTAGATAGACTTTTGAGTGATAGATAAGTTCAAGTCTCCACATACCTTTTTGTCGATGAAGATCCACCAGTTCCTTGAGTAGTTCTTCGTCTTTGCATGATGAACGCCGTGGAGTCTAGATCTCAACTACACTTTCTATCCTAGTCCGAGACTTAGCTATAAGTAGACTAGAAATCAAGACTTATAGTTTTGGCAACTAAACTTGACAACAAGCTTGAGATAGCAACGGTTGCGAGTTCGACCGAGCAATGCTCTAACAATCTCCCCCTTTGTCAATTTTAGTGACAAAACTATCAATATATATGGAATACAATATAAATAAACTTTGCAGCTTCTCTTCCACATGCATGATCTCCTTGGTTCTTCAACATTACTCTAAATCTTCGTCACTTCCAAGTACTCCAATGATTCCAAAGATATTCAAATCAGCATCACAGTTGTTGAAGATACGTAGCCATAACAATGAGAAAACAAAAGCTCTTAATCATTGTTACACAGTGTCATAGTATTATTACACAACATCAAAGGTCAATTGTATCACAACTTTGACAGCAATACTATGGTGATATGTATCACTCCCCCTTAGTCAATACTTCATCTCACATGAAAACCACTCCCCCTTACATAATGATCATAAAACCATATGTATTTGTAGTGTGAACTACACATTAATTCTCCCCCTTTTTGTCAATAAAATAGGCAAAGGTACGAAAATTAGTGGGATCCTAATGAAATTTCCATAGAGACACTCCATGACCAAAATAAAGCACATATCAACTTTTTAGATGCAATCATATAGCCGAAACTAAATGCATTCATCAAGGAGTTTATAAAGATACAAGATAACCCCTATAATATTCCATAGCCGCACTCCCCACAAATATTTGGCAATTAAGCACAAGTTCAATTAAGAACTCTCCCCCATATAATTTCATTCCCGAAAGAACAACAAGAGCGACCTTACTTTCACAAGAAAAGAAGGATTTCTTTGGACATTAACAAATCTCATAAAAATATGAATTTGTATCCAAAATTCTCAATTGAATTAACCACAAGTGAACCCATGATTAATTCAACCGGAATACTCAACTAAATTAATCACAAGAGAACCTATGATCAATCTAATTGGAAATGCTCAACATAAGAGAACTTACGGAGCCGCACAATATATACATAAAAATATGGATCAAGGAAGATCAATACTGCGGAATAAACAAAGATTCATTCTATCTTTCATCACTATTTGCACAATGACATATAATAGACTTAATCTTTGTAAACAAAAGTTCATCCTTTCTTCCATCAATATTTGCATAGTGACATAAAAGGCTTATCTTTTGTTTGTCAAAAGTTCATTCATTCTTTTATCAATACATGCATATCAACATATGAAAGACTTAACTTTTTTCCATGTATGGGACAATCATAGTTCACGGACGCAAACACACATATCCCATAACAAATTACAATATATAAAATCATAAAGATTAATACTGCAAAATCATCTTCCAAACAAACTTTAGAATTTAAATAAATAAATCTAAAAACATTGAAGATGAAAACGTTGGACATAGCTATGTGTAACCACAATAATGGCTATTCCAAACCCTAGTTATCCTTCTTAAAGCACAAGAATAAATTCTCATAAGAAGTTTCCTAGACAAAATCAAAACAGACTCTAAACCCAAAACTTGATAAAGTACGAACAATCAATCATCATCTTCATCATCAGAGACCATAAGAGTGGCTTGAATCTTATCCATGTCATCCTTGATTTCTAGGAACTTAGTAGCAATCACAAGTAATTGTTCTTGCACACACCTTACCTTGGCATTAATCTTACCAACACTTTTAAGAATTTGGTGAAGAAGATTCATGGAGGAAGTATCACATGAGCCATCAAGGGTGTCATATCTTTGTCTCTTGCAAGCATTCTCCTTCATACGTTTGAAAGTACATGGACGAACAAGCTTGGGAGTTCCAATGGAGTTGCCAATCGGAGCAATAGAGAAATTGCGACAAATTCGCTCAATCAAGGAAGGATAGCCTAACTTCTTGTTGGGAGGCATCATCGATAACATTTGATATATGATAAACCCACAAATGTCGAGACTTTGAGTTTCCAACACAAGGAAATAGACCAGCTCCGCAAACTCACGGCCCCAACGAGAATTCTCAATCGTGGAGGGACAAAGATTAGATATACCAAGTTTTCCGAAGGACATCAAGGCAAGACTAAGATGAGTGGTAGGAAATTCTCCTTCATTCCAAGCAACACTCTTACCACAAAGACCATTAGAGATGGTTTCATACGATGGTCTTTCATGACTAGGTCTTGGAAGGCGAAAACTCCCAAGGGGAATTTTAGTGATTTTTGAAATCAACTCCCTATTAACAAGAATCCTTTGTCTCTTTACCATGGTCTTGAATTCCATGTCATTACAATTAACATCATAGATGTTAGCATAAAATATTCTAGTAAGAGTTTCAAAACCTTCACCAAGACCATCAAAGATATTTCCAAGATTGAATTTTTCAAAATAAATCAAATCCTCTTTATGCCCACTAGTAAAATCCAACTTCTTTTCTAGAATAAACCCATTAGATGAAATTCTTTTAAAAACCTTCTCACAAGAATCATTGACAAATATAATTCTAATGGAACTTTGATCTATTGGTAAGTTCATGCTAGAAGAAGATGAAGAACCCAAATTCTTAGTAACCTCTTTTGAAACTTTGAAATTCTTCATGAGATCTAGAAATTAAGGGATTAGAGGAAGAGATGACTTACTTGATATGTATCTTGAAAACCCCTTTTTACTTTTTGATCTCCAAGGATGATTAATGGAGAAAACACATGAACCCTAGAGCGTTCACGTACGCGGGCAAGATGGGAGGAAGAAGAAAGTACGCGTACCTTTCTTTTAAACCCACAAATGGGCTCGGACCCGTTTTTGAACCACGACCCACAAAGGAAAGTAGGATTTCTTAAGTAATCAAACACAAAGGTTATGCAACCCGTGAAAGCTCACAAACATGTGAAAAGGTGATGCATTAGAAAGCTATTACACAACTATCCTAAGAAGGACAAAAGTAACCATTAACCTAATTACACACATATCAAACCGTTTCTTGCCCCATCTCAAGGTATATACAAATGGGGTAGCGCAAACAAGTTACCAAGTGGCAAGATGTGCAGAGAGACCCTTATGCACAATTTTCTGTTGATATTTATGATCAGTACCAGTGATATAATCATAGAAATTATGATAATCAGGATTAACAGAGCTTTCCAACTTCCTTTTCATATGACCAGAAAGGAGATTTTTCCGATGTCTTGAACCTGTATCAACAATACGAGAACCCGTTTTATTGTACTCACTTGTGTTGACAAGCAGTTTAGTTCGTATAACATGATTTCGTGACTTTTCATGTTCCGAAATTTTATCGGATTGATTCTTATTCTTACAAAAGTTAAGCTTTTCTAAGAATCTAAAAACGTTTTCAAATGCTCTAAACAGATCTTTGTCAATTGATCCATGACGATAGTATTCCTCAAAAAGATTAAGATTTAATCTAGTGAGATTCGATATCCTTGAGCGTAATGAGGGTTTTCTCAATCTTCCTTTCTTTTTAATTTTTCCTTTAGACTGTTTCTCATCATCTAACTTCTTCAAGGTCTTATATGGAATGAGATTATCATGAGAAACCAGAGGACTGGTCCATAATAAACTCTGAACAATCTTTAAGGAGTTCTGGCGTGCGTTACAGATGCCGAGAGCAAGTTTACCAAAGAAATTTCCCATAAGGGAAAACCTTAAGGATCGGTCAAACACAAACTTATTAGGTTTATAGTGTTTGCTAACTCTGATACCAATTGAAAAAGCGGGGGTCTAACAAGCTCACCCAATATTTCGCTTAGCAATCTGTATGAACTAACTCCAATATACTTGTAAGAGAATCAACTAGACAGTCAAACTCTATGTTAATAAAAAGTATATCAAAGAGTTATATCTAAATTTCTCGATTCAATCCCAACTCAAACAAATAGAAATATGCGAGTCTGATTGAATACAAGAGAAATAAACTTGAACGGTACCAAAGACCAATGTTCAAGGATCAATCAATTTCAATCAACAACCAAAGGTTGGATTTACCAATTGATCGATACAAACGCACAACCTGTGATATTTCTATTATATAACAAAATATAACGCGGAAAAGAAATAACACAGACACCAGAAGTTTTTTTAACGAGGAAACCTCAAATGCAGAAAACCCCCGGGACCTAGTCCAGATTGAACACCACACTGTATTAAGCCGCTACAGACACTAGCCTACTACAAACTAACTTCGGCCTAGACTATAGTTGAACCCCAATCAATCTCACACTGATTCAAGATACAGTTGCGCTCCTTACGTCTCTGATCCCAGCAGGATACTATGCACTTGATTCCCTTAGGTGATCTCACCCACAACTAAGAGTTGCTACGACCCAAAGTCGAAGACTTTAATAAACAAATTTGTATCACACATAAAAGTCTACAAGAATAGATAAATCTGTCTCCCACAGAAATACCTGCGAGTTTTGTTCCGTCTTTTGATAAATCAAGGTGAACAGGAACCAATCGATAACCCGGACTTATATTCCCAAAGAACAGCCTAGAATTATCAATCACCTCACAATAATTTTAATCGACTAGCGAAACAAGATATTGCGGAATCACAAACGATGAGACGAAGATGTTTGTGGCTACTTTTTATCTTGCCTATCGGAGAAATTAATCTCAAGCCAATCTTACGATTGCACTCAATCACAATAGAAACAATAAGATCAGATCACGCAACTACAGATAAAATAGTTGGGTCTGGCTTCGCAATCCCAATGAAGTCTTTAAGTCGTTAACCTACAGGGTCTCGGTAGAAACCAAAGGTATAAGGAGAATCGACTCTAGCTTATATAACTAGTATCACACAGGAGGTGTGAGGATTAGGTTTCCCAGTTGCTAGAGTTCTCCTTTATATAGTCTCCAAATCAGGGTTTGCAATCTAAGTTACCTTGGTAACAAAGTATTCAATATTAACCGTTAGATGAAAACCTGATTAGATTCAAGCTAATATCTTTCAACCGTTAGATCGATCTTAGCTTGTTATACACAATTCAAGTATACGTCATTTAGGTTTGAGTAACCATACCTAAACGTGTACACCTAGTTGGTTAAACAGTATTTAACCAATGGTTAGCCATATTTGCACTTTCATATCAACCTTATTCATCTTCACCATAACTAGTTCAAATGACTCAAATGAACTAGTTCGAGAGTTGTTCAATTGCTTAGATCTTATAGAAGTATAAAAGACACAATCGAAGCAAAATCGGTCTTGATTCACTCGAATCGATTCATGAACATTATAGCCACGGTTTGCAAATTGCATTCTTTAATATATAAATGTTTTAGTTCATGAACAAACCAATTTTAGAAAGTAACACACTTAAGTATCCGTACGGGTATGCGTACTTAAGTAACCGGATTTGAGTTAGTTTTGGTTTCCAAACTCAGCTGAAATTCATAGACGTGAACTTTCCGCCAGTATGCGTACGCATACTTAGGTAACCGGATTAAGTTGGTTTTGATTTCTAAACTCAGCAGAAATTCACGGACGTGAACTTCCGCTAGTATGCGTACGGGTACGCATACTTACCCAGTCTCCATCAACCATTTAGTACACACACAAGTATGCATACATTTGGTTCCCGGTTTTGGACTTATACACTAATGCGCGAACACATTATATACTTATGTCGAAAGATGGTTACATGTTCTAAACTCTTTATTTCAACCATTGAAACATAGGATGTTAAATAGAGGTTATTCACACACTATTTTTCATCAAAACAATTTTCAAGATATTAAAATAATCAACATGACTTTCGTCACTTGTAAAGATGAACTTGGCCAAAGCAAAAGCTTACCAACACATATTTCGAGAAATAGATAAGCGAGATAAACTCGGCTCGAAATAGCAAATGTGTATAATCGAAGTCTATATAGAAATACGACTTTTGTCTCAAGATAGGAGATAGAGTAGATAGACTTTTGAGTGATAGATAAGTTCAAGTCTCCACATACCCTTTTGTCGATGAAGATCTACCAGTTCCTTGAGTAGTTCTTCGTCTTTGCATGATGAACGCCGTGGAGTCTAGAGCTCAACTATACTTTCTATCCTAGTCCTAGACTTAGCTATAAGTAGACTAGAAATCAAGACTTATAGTTTTGGCAACTAAACTTAAAAAAAAGCTTGAGATAGCAACGCTTGCGAGTTCGACTGAGCAATGCTCTAACACCAACACTTTCCTGTGTCCTAGTTGCAAACTAGAGTCAATTCTCCTTTAACCTAGGTTTTCCAAAATTATTATTAGGTTAACGACTTGAAGACTTCATTTGGGATTCGTGAAGCCAGATTTAACTATTTTCTCTGTAGTTGCGTATTCTGATATTACTTCTTCCATCATATTGTGTTTTATATTCTCTAAGATTTACTCGAGATTTATCTCTGATAGGTAAGATATAAAAAGTAATCTCAAAAGTTCTTCGTCTCAGACTCTTGTTATTCCGCAATAACTTCTTATGTTAATCAGTTAGGTTATTATGAGGTGACTAATATTTCTAGGATGCTCTTCGGGAGTATAAGACAGGATTATTAGTTTGTTCCTATTCACCTTGATCTTTGTATCAAAAGACGGAACAAAAAGAATAAAGGATAGACATATCTGTGGGAGACAGATTTGTTTATAAGCCTTCGACTTTGGGTCGTAGTAACTCTTAGTTGTTGGTGAGATCATCTAAGGGAATCAAGTGCACAGAATATGGTGTGGTTCTAGAGTCGTAAGGAACGCAACTGTACCTTAATCGGTGTGAGACTTGGTTAGGGCTCAACTACATTCCAGTCTGAAGTTAACTTGTAGTAGGATAGTGTCTGTAGCGGCTTAATATAGTGTGGTGTTCAAAGATGGGCTAGGTCCCGGGGGTTTTCTGCATTTGCGGTTTCCTCGTTAACAAAATTTCTAGTATTTGTGTTATTTCTTTTCCGCATTATATTTTTTTATATAATTGAAATATCACAGGTTGTGCGTAGTTCAATCAGTTGATAAATCCGACCTTGATTGTTGGATATAACTTGATTGACACTTGGGCATTGGTTTTTGGTACCGTCCAAGCTATTTCTCATATCAATCAGGCTCACGGATTTCTATCTGTTCAATTTGCTGATTGTATTGAGAAAGAGAGATAAAGCTCATTAATATATTTCTTTATTGAGTCTCACTTTTAAGATGGTGCTCTCGGAATTATATTAGAGTTTAGTCCATACAGATTGCCGAACGAATTATTGGGTGTGGTTGTTGTACCCCCGCTTTTTCATGACCAACTTCCCACTCTTTCTTAATTATATCCTTAAAAGATGCATGCTTTATCTAAGTTTCATACAACATGAATAGATTATATAAATTTGTAAGCTGGGGATTTGTTGATAATAAAATGGGAGCATGATCTGAACCCACTGGAACAAGATTATTGAGGATGGCATTCGGAAAGAAGGAAATCCATTGGTTTGAAGCTAAAGCTCTATCAAGTCTGATTTGAACCAATTGAACAACTTTTCTGCGATTAGACCAAGTGAAAGGATGACCCAAAAAAGGAATTTCTTGAAGCCCAAATTGATTAATAGTCTCTTGGATGATATAAAGTGTTGAGTGTTTATGAGTGGAGAAAGATTTCCTATCATAACAGGATAAAGTAACATTTAAGTCACCGATAATCCATGGTAGATCTATATGCCTTCCCATCACTGAAATAATATGTCATTGGTTAGTTCTCTCTTCATGATAACAAGGACAATACATGCATGTAAGTACCCATTGCTGATTTTTCGGACCAGTGTGAAGTATGAAATTAACCATATTATCTGTAAAATGCATTAGCTCACTTTTGAAGCCATCCTTCCATAAAACTGCAAGACATCTAGCATTAACTTTATTATTGTGACACCAGATGTTTGGGTACGTAATGTATGGATTACAATAAAAAAATATGCATTTTTATTTTGTTGTTTAGTTTCTGAAAGAAAGATAATATCCGGGTTATATTGATGTATCCAATCTTTTAGATGGTTTCTAGTATGCTTATTACCCAAACCCCGAACATTCCATGCAAGTATACGCATTTTAACACAACAAGAAAACTTATAAAACCGAGAAGAAAAATGAACACTCAAAAAATAGGAAATAAAATGAGATGGAAGAGAAATGAAATTAAGGCTGAAAGTAACAGGAAAAACCTGATCTTCCCGCTATGTTGAAAAGTTCCCATAATAATGTCCCATTCTCCGTGTTGTGGAATTGGCCGATAAAAGCTGGGATGCATTTGATGTTCAACTCTATAGTAAGCTGACTACATATACTCCTGCTGATATTCACTGGAAATTTGTTCCCGATCTTGATTCTCTTGAATATCTTCATGAATAGGAACACTTGCATAACTACTTGCAGCTGATCCATCCCTAGTTATTTTAAGTCTCCTAGCTGTAGAAGATTCAACCCCCTGTTCTGACACACTATAAATGGTGGAAACATGAAAACCATCTTCTGGAATCTGAAAAGGATTATTTTCCAATCTCTTTTCACCCCTGGTCTTTTTAGGAGAAATAAGAATCTTTTGACTCTGCTTATATTTAGGATTATTAGCTCCGGGATCAATAACCTCACCAAAATCCTCCCCAAATTTAATTGTAACTAGCAATAGTCTGTATGTGATTTGCTTTATCGGAACATTCTGAATCATTATGAGCAAGAATAAGACATGCATGACAAAGTTTTTTAGGTTGTTTTTGAAAATAAATAGGTATCCATTGAGTTACATTTGCTGCATTTTATGTAAAGAGTCCTCTTAACATAGGATTCGAAATATTAAATTTAATAAGAACACTTACAACATTAGTATTTGTTGGGTTACCATCTTCCGGAATTAGCTTGAGTGGATTACCAAGAATGCTTGCGATTTGATTTTCCACCTCAACATTAAGGAATTCTGGTGGCAGTTTTTTTATGTCGATCCAAAATTGTTGAGTAAGAAAATCAAGGTTTTCCGGAATTACTGAGGTATTCCATTCTCTAAAGACAGTTAAATATCCATCAGCACTCGAAGGTCCTTCTTCCAACACTAAATTGTAATTCCAAAAAAGTTAAGAGAATACAAAAAGGAAGAAGTATAAGAAATTGGTTGGAAGCCTAGCTACAAACTGGGCACCAACCCCCTTTTGAATAACAATCCATATCCTATGGAAAAGGGAGAAAGATAAACATATTGGTGGCATGTCTTCGAATTTGAAAGTGACCATGACCCCAAGCGATTGTAAGTTCTTGCTCTACCTTGTCAGTTTCCATAGGAAACTCACAAAAACAAATTGCAATTAAGCTAACCTCCCATTTCTTAATACTTGGTTGTAATTTGATATGAGGATATCTGATAACTATTCGGGTTTGATCATCTTCTTCTAAAGTAGTGTTTTTGATTTTGTCTATGATATCGTAAACCTCTTCTACTGATTTTCGAGTTGACATTGAGATATAAAACAAAACCAGGAAGATAAAATAGAAGTAAAGCTAGTAATGGGATAATTTAGACTTGTAACATCCTCTATTTAAATAGAACTTACAGGACTTACATCGATTATGTGTTGAGCATTGCAGGTAGATATTTCCACTTCTCATGAGATGGAACTGATGATTCATCATATTTTGTTTGTAACGATCTCTGCAGTCGAATTTATATCACTTTCTTTTAAAAACTGACCATAAATTATCACTCCTGAAAAATTTGTCTTTAGCCATGTCAGAATGCAAACCCTTCATCCTTATCACTTCAAAAACCTTCAAACAAACCTTTGAGTGGGAGACAACCTTTGGACTGAAACCTTTAACAGAGGGAAAGATCAGAAGCCATCTAAGAATACCTGCTAGACATGACTGAACCAAACATTAAAAGATAAGAGCGATAAAATCGAAATTAGATTATAGTAAAGTGGGTAATAACAAATTTTAGATAGAAATCCATTAAATCAGAAAGAGACTAGACAAAGAAAGTAAATTAAGTCATTGCAGGCAATGAAAACAACAAATTTGAGATAAGATTTGATCAAAATTAGAATTCAGTCGGCCGATTGAATTTCTGAGTCAATCACCTATTCAGACGCCAGAGCCTTTCAGAGTTTCTGAAGTTACACAGATTCAGTCAACGAGTCGTGTTAAGTCACGTACATATTATCCAATACCCCACATTCAATCCCATTTGAACTTGAAAGTTCCCAAAATAATTGAATAATGGTGCCACTTACCCATGCCATTTGCTTCCAACTTCATTTCCCTTCCAAATTACTAAGCACATTTACATATTCTATGCTAATGACATCCGGTTTACAAACTAAACCCAAATTCACCTCTTTATTTGTTTAAATCTATTCTTGGATAATCTCCTACTACACCATAGATCCACACGACCAATAAGTTATCATTTGATCAAATTCTTAACCAGCAGTGAAGACGGTGAGTCGCCGTGCCACACGTAATATTCAAAGAAAATGTAATTGTATGTGTTTTAAGCTTCAAGCCTTTGACCACGTAGACCTTAACATTTGCGTGGGTGCTTGTGAACGCTCATTTAGCCATGATTTCTTGTGACATCGTATTTTACGCATACTATCAAAGCAAAAATAATAATAAAATTAGTACAAAAATAGGAAGTAATAGATATAAATAAGGCGGTAAATATGTATAAATTATGCGCTCATCAAATACCCCCAAACCTATATTTTGCTAGTCCCGAGCAAAATTACCTAAACTTTTCCTAAAAATAAAATACAAATCCTAACTCATTGTCGCAGGCACCGTGATTGCGCTTAGAATGTGCAACTAGCCTTTGAACCCCTAGGTGGCCTAGTGGAAGAGTTATAGTCTCAGGAGGGTTTACAAGAGATGCACCCACAAAACCTTTACTCCAAACCCTAGCTTCATGTGAAGAATCTAGGAACAATACTAAACAATCTCCTTAGTTGACATACTCTTATTAGTTATGGGAGGAATTACCCTGATGTGGATCCAATTGTTGTACACGAGTTTGCACTGAAGCATACTAAAATTCATATATAAGTGACAAAGCTCTACTCAGATAGACGCACAATGGACATAAATATCCAGAATCAAACAAATCACATGAATAGATGAAAAAGATGGATACAGAGATAGATGGTTTCCGAATGGACGTCAATGCCAAGATAAATCCTAATTGATTGAGATACTGGTCTGAATCCTAACTCTATTATCAACACAGATGGTATATACAAGGGTCCTAATGGTCAATAATTCTAATTCTAGATCAACTCTGCTGGTATATACAAGGGTCCCAGCGGTCGATTTTATTGAATAATAATAATAATTACTTTTTTCTTTCTTTTTTTCTTTTTGATTTTTTTTCCGGTCTGATTGGTCTAATTGATCTGATATTATTTTAAAATATAATATCTCAATCACTCTACTTCATCCTAGCGGCGACATCAACATATAAAGTTTGCAAAAATAAAAACGAAATGTGATATGACGACAACTCCAAGATACGGTGACAACTACCATGTTATTTCTAACACCCGAGCTCTGTTCTTTTATGGATAGACTCTTTAGTTTGGGTCCCTTAAATCCTACAACCAAG
The DNA here is from genome assembly GCA_023531105.1 of Papaver atlanticum. NCBI lineage: Eukaryota > Viridiplantae > Streptophyta > Magnoliopsida > Ranunculales > Papaveraceae > Papaver > Papaver atlanticum. The sequence continues at coordinate 5,230,266 of JAJJMB010011819.1, forward strand.
AAATTTCCATCCACTTATATTGGTTAGTATTATCCTTAATTGGCACAAGCTTCTAGGTTCTGAAGTTTTATTATTGGCATCAATTTTTGGAAATTTTACTCCCAAACCTAAATTTAACATTGTTCTCAATGTTTTAAAAAGTGCAACCTAGAATGGCATGCAATAAATATAAGTAGGAGAAACAAATATAAATCAAAGAGAAAGGGTTGGAAGATTTCACCTGATTAACGCAAGAAAAGCAGTATTCTCTGTAACACACATCAAACGATAATAATAACAAAGAATAGTGAAGAAAATAAAATTAAAACAAAAAAATATAATGAAAATGTAAAAAGAAAACAAAATAAAAATCTACCTACTAGAATATACAGAAAGGATCCCAATAAATTAACAACTGAAAAATTTGGGGATCAACCCAAAATACAATATTTACAAATGACAGATTCACACTTAATTACGTCATGACAACGTGGAGATGCTGAAACTATCAAAAACAAAGGATAACCCCCAAACCTAGTTTTTACTACACATGGAAATGCATAAATAAAAAAATATGGGGATACTATTGAGACTGGGAAATATTAATTGTTTTAGAGCACTGCTCGGTCGAACTCGCAAGCGTTGCTATCTCAAGCTTGTTTGTCAAGTTTAGTTGTCAAAACTATAAGTCTTGATTTCTAGTCTACTTATAGCTATGCCTCGGATTAGGATAGAATGTGTATTTGATCTTTAGACTTCACGGCGTTCATCGATTGAAGACGAAGAACTACTAAGGGGAGCTTGTGGAACTTCATCAACAAAAGGTATGTGGAGATTTGAACTCATCTATCACTCAGAAGTTTATTCTATTCTATCTCCTATTGAGACAAAGTCGTATAGCTATATAGACTTTACATTATACACATTTGATATTTTGAGCCGAGTTTAACTTGCTTATATCTTTCTCGAAATATGTGTTGGAAAGATTTTTGCTTTAACTACGTTCATCATTATTCTTGACGAAAGTTAAAAGATGATCATGTGAAAATCACTTGGTAACTTCTTACATGATTTATGTGATACAGTCATTTGATGTAGACTCGGAATATTTCGTATTGATCATTCGATTACTTGAAAATTGCTTATAAGCTAATAGTTTGTGTGAGACAGCTATTGTCGTCTTCTAAGAATGTTTCAATGATTGAAATGGGAGTTTAAAACAATTAATCATTGTCTGGATATTGCACAGTATGCATACCTATATGCAAACTGTTGTAAAAGTAATTCATGTCCAGGAACCAAGTATGCAAACCCGTGTGCGAACAGTTTTAACTGTCAAAGTCAGGGAACTTTTGCGTACCCGTTTGCAAACTTATCACCTGAGTTCGGTCCGGAACGACAGTATGCATACCCGTTTGCAAACTGTCGGAAAGGATTAAGTCCGGAACTTAAGTTTGCGTACCCATTTGCAAACTTATGTGGTTAAGTTTTAAAATCGGCTAAGTATGTTTTCATACTCATGAACAAACACATTTATAAATTAAGGAATGCAATCTTTGCAAACCGTGGCTAAAATGTTCATGAACTGATTCTTTTGAATCAATCCGATTTTGCTTCAATTGTGTCTTGTATACTTCTATGAGAATATAAACAATTGAACAACTCTATGATTAAAACAATTAGATTCATTTGATTATCCTTTGATCTAGAAGTGTTAAGATGAACATGGTTAACACAAAACTGTTCATGTGGCTAACTTCGATTAACTGTTATTGAGCCAACTCAATATACACGTTTAGGTACGGTTAACCATATCTAAATGAAAGTATATTTCATTTGTGTGTAACAACCTAAGACCATCTAACGCTGGAAAGATATTGGCTTGAATCTTAAATCAGGTTTCATCCAACGGTGAATATTTATTGCTTTGTGATCATATTTTTTTATAGTGGTAAGAAGGTTGTCGTTCGCTCGGACTTGATGGGATTGATTTCAGATTTAATAAACGAAAATACTAGAAATAAATAAAATGTATACAAAATATGTCACAGGATGAAGAATTTACCGGGACTCAGGATTTCACTGTTTTCCATATTCAAGTGGTTCAGAAATTAATCCTAAGCAATTATAGCTCAAAATAAAAGAAATATTAACTCTATTCTTTGCCAAAGTATATTTCATAAAACATTAGTTGTATGTTGTGAGCATGACGCATCAAAAGTAATTAAAACTAAGCATGCGACATCAGACAAAATAACAAATAATTAATAGAAATCATAAAACAATTAAATTCTATGCAAATAGTTATAAAAAAATTAATTTAATTACAACATGGGTGAAAATAGCTTCCTCCGTCGTCCCAGTGAAGGGTTCTAGCTCCGCATGGTGAAAACACACTCAAAGGAATTTTTCATTGCTCAAAAAGATGTTCACAATAATGAAATGGGAGAAAAATAATAAAACGGGGTTTTGTAACACTTATAATTGTTACAAGTAACTGTTACAGTGAACGATAGAAACAAACTGTCACAGTCACTGTAGCACAACGACTGTCTTTAAGGGTCTTATGTTCTTCGTATTCTCCTTTAATGGCAGCAGCAGAGACAAGCTCTGCAACTCTGATTTCTCACCTTATTTTGTCCCCTAACTCTCCATGCCCCTCTAAGACATCCCAACACCTTATTTATACTCGCAAGCTCCAAAATCTCTCCTCATAACTGCTCCAAATCTTCTCTTTTATTTCTTTGCAAAATACGGGAATAATTTCCCTTTTTAATCTCTGAACGCGTCTGTATCCAAACATGAAATATGCACGTAAAAGATTGAGCAGAACACTCTCAGGACACACGCAAAAACTCCAAAAATAACTCGGAGAAAATCCCCGAGAATATTTATCCTCTTTATTTCTTATGTTCGCACGTTCTATTCCTTCTTTCTCGAAACAAACATCGTTACTATCCCTGATTAGTTGTAACAGGTTGATAAGAGTCCAATTCAAACCAAATATCCGAGAAAATCTCGGTCAAATCCACTCCAGCAGTTTCCGCAGGTGAGTGGAATATTTTCCCGCCAAATTCGAACTACAAAAGGTAAGTGATGGAGTCTGCCCCGATCCAAAAACTGGGTGCTGATAGCCGCGGGTGTAAATAGTAAAGAGGATGCCCCTTAGTAATTGAGGTGCCCCTTATCCAAATGAGGGGTGCCTTTAATAAATCTCTCCCGCGAGCACAAGAACCACTTTTCGAGCCAATTTTTCCACACATGTTTATTTCTCCAAAAATACCTACAAAGAGATAAATACCAAAATAAGTACAAAAATGGGTACTAACAAAATAGAAAATCGAGATGAAAATAGACACATAAATGCGTCTATCAAATACCCCCAAACTTATTATTTGCTAGTCCCGAGCAAATCCAATCTACAAAATAAAATCCTAACTCACTGTCACAGGCATCGCGATTGCACTTAGCGTGTGCAACAAGCCTTTAAACCCCTAGGTGGCCCTAGTGGCCGAGTTATAGTCTCGGGAGGGTTTACCAGAGGTGTACCCACAAAACCTTTACTCCAGACCCTAGCTATCTACGTAGAACCTTGGAATAGCACTAAAGAACCTCCTTGGTTGGCATGCTTTCATTGACTACAAGAGGAAGTACCCTGATGGGAAATTCCAATTGTTGTACACAAGTTTGCACTCAAGCATACTAAAATTCATATATAAGTGACAAAGCTCTACTCAGATAGTCGCACTATGGACATCAATATCCGGAATCAAACAAATCACATGAATAGATAAAGAAGATGGAAATAGAGATAGATGGTTGCGAATGGACGTCAATGGCAAGATGAATCCTATGACCTAATGGATTGAGATACTGGTCTTGACTAATATCAACACAGCTGGCATATACAAGGAAACCATCGGTTGATAATCCTAACTCTAGGTCAACACAACTAGCATATACAAGGGTACCAGTGGTCGACTTTATTGAATTTATTCCGGTTGGTCCGATGGTCTGGTCTCAATTATTATTATTTATTTATTTTTATTTTTTTTGAAGTAACTCAATCACTTTATTTCAACCCAGCAGACATCAACATAAAAAAATTGCAAAAACAAAAACAGAAGTAATAAGATGATTCCGAGATACGGTGAAACTACCATGTCATTTCTAACACCTGAGCTATGTGCTTTTATGAATAGACTTTATTTAAATGTTTCCATCCACTTAGATTGGTTCCTCAACTCCTACAATCAAGATGCTTCCATCCACTTAGATTGGTTAGTGTCATCCTTAATAGGCATAAATTTTTAGGCTCTTGAGTTTATTTATTGCAACTAAAAATTTCTCTCATACCCCCAAACTTAAATCTAACATTGTCCTCAATGTTATAAAGATAAAATTAAAAACATGAACAAGGAGAAATTGTTACCACTTGAAGCAAAAGAGTTTAGGAAAGATATTACCGTGTTGCAGGAGCATGGGTTACCTCCCAAGAAGTGATAAGTTTTACGTCTTCAGCCAGACATAAGTAAGAATTAATCACCTCGGATCATATAGCAATAACCGAAACAACTGTGGATCATCTGCATCAAAATGTGTTATCACAGATAAAAGGAAACTGCTGCAAAATAAGAAAGTGAATAAACATAGCACACCCTTTCCTAATTTCCTGTTTAAGACAACTACATCTAGTTGTGGTTCAGGGTCAGGTTCTATAAAGGGGTCTAAATAAAATATTTTCATGGGATGCACCTCCTCATAAGTAAGATCTGATTTATCAGGTTGTAAAGTATGGAAAAACTCAAATAAGAACTTAGAAGCACATAATAATAACCTGAATAATTGAGGATCATCTAAGTCAATCAGATTTGACTCACACAGTTGACCACATTGAGAGTGATGGTCATTCTTAATCAAACGCGTCATTTCTATTCTCCTAAAGTACTTAGGTTTAGTCTCAAAACTTAATAACTGACACATTTGAAACTCATACGTACCCACAATCGGTTGAAAAATATTTGGTGGGAAAACAAAATCAATCTGGGTATCATAGCCTGGGTGAACCATATCAACCAAAGGATGGGTTTTTAACAACTGACCTTCCTTATGGACATCACTAGGTTCAGGAAAATGTGTATGAAGATAATCTTTTAAAATGGTTGAGGCATATATGTCAAGTCCCAAGTGAGGGATCTTTCTAAGAGTTAAAGCACATGGATAATGATAATCACTCCCAAACTTAGAGTTTCCAGTGTCTTTCTAGTCACAACTTCCCTAATTTCAAGGTCATCTGATTCCTGAAAATGGTCAATTGATTCTTCTAAGTCAGGTACATCCCCACTCATCTTTATGAGTTCATTCTCTTTTCCTAAGTCTATTTTTTCTAAATCGCTAGACTCAAAATATACCCATTCCTCTAAACCATCATTGGCTTTGTAATCAAAAGGAAATACTACATCATCTAAGGAAGTGTTATCTTTAGTAAAATCCTCGTCCTTTTGAATAGGTGAATAATCATTAAAATTATTTGGATTTGAACTAGAAGTAACATTATCATTATAAAGCTCAATTGGAGTAGCAAATTCCTGATCACTGTGCCTACATATTTCAAATTCTTCATCAACACTATCCTCATCATCATTAGTACTATCCTCATCATCATAGTAATATGAAGATGGTCGAACCTTATCTAAAGTATTTCTTCCAATTCTAACCTCGTCATCTTGATTATGTAAATAAAAGTTTTCCTCATTTTCAAGGGTGATTTTTGAAGCAATGTATTGGCAATTCAGAGTAATTCGAGCAATTCTTTCTTTCGTCTCTAACTCAAACCTACATGTTGACTCAGAAAACTCACGTGTTGACTCAGTTAACTTACATGTTGACTCAGCTAACTTCCTGAGGTTATCTTCTAAAGAAGGTTCACTCATTGTTAAAGTTCTTTCGTCCATAACTAAGTCATTTGTGTCCGCTAACTTATGTGTCGACTCAAGTAACTTACGTGTTGACTCAAGTATCTTACGTGCCTCTTCTAGTTGAGGAGAAATATAAGAATCTTGCTCTCACTATGGTATGACCCATATTCTTCAAAAGGGCGTTACCAACCACTATTCACACTATGGTCATAATAAGGATAATGTCCGTTTTGAAAATCAGTTGGGTATTCACTGTACTGGCTGTTATAATACCAATTCGACATTTTTGTATGCACATGCAAATGCAAATGCTAGGTTGACTATTTTGGGTAGGCTTGGGTTACCTTTAGCAAAATATACCTACAGTCAGAGACTGGTCAAAGGTACGAGGCTAAGGCTTGTGGTGTTTCGGATGATAACGCCCAGAGGGTTCACCTTACTAAACCACGTATTTTCCTACTAATCGGTGCCAAACGATGCAATATGATGTGCTCGTGTGCTTTCGTGTTTGTGTTTTTTTTTTATATAAAATATTTACAAACAAGTAAAAAATAAATATAAAAGTTCAAAAAATAAAAATTAACAAAAATAAATAAAATTTAATAAATAAGAGATTAGGATTTTCTGCTCTTTTAGGCAAGTCCAACTTTCCACCTTTAGTTTCCAGCAAAACCTGCACACCAAAAACAAAAATACGCATAGTAAAATCTAATAAAATAAATAAAATAAACCTAAAAAAATAAACCTAAAAAAAATAAATCTAAAACCTAACCTAAACACAAGTCCGGGTCGGCGGCGCCAAAAATTGATCAGATTTTGTATAGTGGTAAGAAGGTTGTCGTTCGCTCGGACTTGATGGGGACACAAATACTAAAAATATATACAAAATATGTCGCAGGATAAAGAATTTACTGGGACTCAGGATTTCACTGTTTTTCATATTCAAGTGGTTCAGAAATTAATCCTAAGCAATTATAGCTCAAAATAAAAGAAATATTAACTCTATTCTTTGCCAAAGTAGATTAACAAAAAAAATGAAAAGACTAATAAAATAACTTAAAAGAAATAATAAATGTGAAATTAAATAATGATTGTTTTGGTATAAGGTATATTATAAATAGAAGGAAATGTATTTGAGAAGTTAGAAACATAAGAAGGTAAGGAGGTGGAGCTAGGGTTCCTATGAGGAGATCTTTATTTGATAAAATCAGTAGAGGATCAGTATGATTGAGGTAGAATGTGAAACCCTTTCTCTTTGAGTGTTTTTTTTTGTATTTATTTCGTATGCCTTTGTATTATTTGGTTTTTGTAATTTATTTAAATAAATATATACCCCTTGTTGATGATCAGGCTTCTCCTATTGATAAATAACATAATTAGGTATCTCTTGTTAAAATTTGAGAATTTTACAACGTAAATTCACCGTTGAATGTTTCTTGTAATTTGGATGATGATTTCTGAAATTCTGGACAATTTCGTTTTGTCATAGTTTTGGATATCTTAGGTAACCTATATGATACTAAAATGATTAGCTCAAAGAACAAAAGTTGTAGATTTGTGATTTATCTACCAGTGTGCTTTGGATTGGGTTAATTTCAGATTTACCATGAATTGTTTGCTAATAATATGTAATCTTCCCAGTTTTTAGGATGCCATTATAAATTCAATATATTTTGTTTGAGTCGTTGGTTTTATGTGAATTTTGGATATGTTGTTTTTGATTGACTCAAGCATGCTTTTGTAAAATATCAAGACGATCGGATCAAGATAATGATTCCTGCTCCACTAAATACCTTCAAACCATTTAAAAAGCAAAGCATCCTTCATCCGTTTAAAATCCTTGATGTGCAAACCCCCTTGATCCTTAGATCCACATATATTTCTCCATGCTAAATGTGCATATTTTCTCTCTGATGTTTTATTCTCCACAAAAAAATCTAACACCATCCTATTAAGTAGTCTATTAAGCTGTTTATAACATCTGATGGCACAGTATATAATGACATAAAGTAAACATCAATTGGGGTCTCAATAAAGAGTGCATAAAACATACAAAAAATACTCTCTTTCCTTTTTTCATACTCTCTCCACAGACGACTTCCGGCGACCAAGCTCCTCCTTTTACGGAGATCTCTTACTGTTCAGATCTACTCCCGTTAGGGTAGATCTGAGCAGTACCCGCTTCTCCCTTCCGTTTGTTGTTAGATTTTCTTTGTTTAGCTAGGATTTAAATGTTTTTTAGATTTAGTTTTGGGTTTCACCCATCCTTGCCGGCGGCAAGTGATCTTCCTCTTCATGGCGGATGTTTTTGTGCTCTTAGAGCATCCTATCTCGACTTCAATGATCGTTTTATGTTGGGTTTACAAGGTTTCAAGTACATCTCCAGCAATCTCCGGTTACCGGAAACTTCATCGGAAAATTCAAGAACAAAAGCAAATCACTCCTTCTATGGGGTATCTCTTTCTCAAGAAGAAGAAAACTATCAAAAATGGTGGATTTATAATCCGAAAACCATTTCTCCACCGATTCAATTGGTTCTCTATTCATACTTGTTTCTAGTCTTTTACCAATTTTCTTTCTTTTCTCTTGTTAGAACAGTTGATGTTGTACTAGTATGGTATGGTTATTCATTATGTTTCTTAAATATTGATGTTTTTTTTTTTTTTTAAAGTGGAAGGTTATATTGAAAGAGAAAAAGTATGTACAAGATATATACAAAGGTCAAAAGACCAACAAACTGAAAAGAGAACAACTAACTACACATTCATAATTTCCTCCCACTGATTAATGATTTAATTCATAGAGCAATACTTGAAAACATCCATAGAAGAACTCCACAGGACAACGTTGAGCTTAATTGCTTGTTCCAGCTCATCTTTCGACTTAGGTCTTCCATCATACACTCTACTATTTATTTCATTCCACGACTCCCAGCAGATAGCGTAAGGAATTAAATTCCACACCATTCTTCTTCTTCCATAGAAACCTACCAGCCTCCAACTCAGCATTAAGTTTTTGAGGTCATATGGCATCACCCACCCCACACCAAGAGAAGAAACAAAGAATTCCCATAACTGAGAAGCACTACTGCAATGTATAAAGAGATGATCGATCGTCTCCACAATAACATTACAGAACAAACACAAGTTAGATTGAATATCCACACCTGTGTACTCCAGCATGCTCCTTGTTGGTAGCGATCTGTGTATAGACGCCCAAAATATGAACATAACTTTTGGAGGGACATACTTGTTTGACAAGTGTAATAACCATCCCCATCTGGCTCACAATCTCCAAGTTTATTGTGAATTTCCTTCGTTGTACCTTCTCCTTCCAGAACGTCTTCTTCTCCCTGCACAAGATTAACATTACGTATATCATGCTTAATTTCGAGCAGATCTATCCTTTCTGCCGGATTTAAAACCCTTGAGAATTGAAAGCCCTCTTGAAAAACCGTCGCCACTGAAGCCATCTTGTGTTTGCTGATTCTATAAAGCCTTGGATACTTCTCTTTAAAAGAAATCTTCTCATTCCACCAGTCGTGCCAAAACCTAACAGACCTGCCATTCTTCACCTGAATCGACATAACATCAAAAAATACATCATTACACTTCAAGATATCAAACCACAAACTTCTACCTACAGAATCATTCACTTGCAACGGCAGTAGAAAACCCTCCTCAGCCTTAGTTTTTTCACACACAATGCGCCTCCATAATGCAGATTTTTCCTTGCAGAATCTCACATGCCATTTAGCTAGTAATGACTTGTTAACTAGTCTTAAGCTCCTTATGCCCAAACCACCTTTCTTTTTAAGTTTACAAACACCTTTCCAAGATACACAACTCATCTTCCTCGTGTCCTCATCTTCACCCCACAAAAATTTCCTCATTATAGTGTTCAATCTCTTTTCAACTGAGACAGGGAGGTAGTGTAAAGACATAAAGTAAACTGCCAAACTTTCAAGAGAACTTCTGATCAAAACCACTCCCCCAGCCTTATTCAAAAAAATTCTTTTCCATGGAGCAAGCTTCTTTTTCATCCTTTGAATGATGATTTCCCAGATAACAGCACACCTCCTACCAGCACCAATAGGCATACCTAAATAAGTTACTGGAATATATTCAATCTTGCATCCCAATTCTAAAGCCAAATCTTCCACCATAGCATCTGCGCCAATGCTTATCATGGAGCTTTTCTCCAAATCTTGATGTATTTAAACCCTTTGTAATCTAACTTTACTATTAATGAAGTTAAGTTATTTATTTATTAAAAAAAAAAGAGGGTCTCAGTACGCTTTCAATTAATACTAACCTGCCACCATAAGGTAAGTATCTGCACTGCCATCCTTGAAGTCCCTTTTACAATACGACCAATAACCGGATCCCAAATACTCTTTGCCCTATAAGATGCTACAGCAGGCATACCCAGAATTTAATGGGTAACTTTTTTTCTGAACAACCCGTTGAGTTCTAGACAACTATGTTTTGCACGGTTTCATTAGTTTGCAATGGTGGGACTCTTGGTATGGTTAATGCTCAAACCCATGGAAATTAAGTGTTTGCCCTCCCCTCACTCTTATTTACTCTCCTGGCCTTGAAGGCCAACAGGAAAAACATCAACGCCATGAAAATAAATTTATCTTCTGACGTCACACACAGAAAAATAAATATACCAAAATTAGCCTTCTCATTGTTTGTTCCGAGAAACGGATAGAGAGAGAGAGAATGAGAGAAACGGGTTGATATCGAGTGAATGAGAAACAGATCGATATCGAGAGATTGAGAGAAAAACAGATCGAGATCAAGAGATTGAGCGAATGAGAAAATCAAATTTTTGGATCATCGTCTGGTGATCAAACGGAAGCCCTGGTGTATAGAAAATGAAGATTCCAATATCAAAATCAGATTTCATGGTGTTCAACTCCAGATCTAAATCGATTGAGAAAGACAGGTAAATATTGAATTCGTAAGCTATTTGATTTAGGTTACAGATTATTTCATTCTTACTCTCCATCCATCTAATTTTTTCACTTTTTTTTTCTGGGTTTTACAGATTTAATACTTGTTTGATTTTGTAATTCCGACAAACGATTTCGTATAGGTAAAATGAGTTTATCTACCAATTCACGCTTGGAGGTTTTTCTCTAACCTTTCCGCTCAACAGAAGTGAACGACAGTTTTCGGATTCATATATGATTGATAGCTCTGGTAGCGACAACACTAAGGTAAACCTAATAGCTACAATTTATAGGTGAGTTAATCCATATGTTGTTTTACTTCCAATCCATGTCATTGGTTAATCCATATCTTTTGCAGACCCATTCTAGTGAATCTTTTGCACAATTTGTCTGCTTGTCCTTGTTTGGGTGCATTGTTACTTGGTAAAAAAGTTCACATTCTACAATTCAGTCTGCGCAGAAAATATACACGTTAAACCTATGGAGAAAATATGCACACATTAATAATTTTGGTTCAGAACTTTGTGTAAATAATATGCACACTTTAAGTAATCAATTATTGTTGAGCTAATTACAATGCTTAGGTTTCCAGTCACTGTTTCATGAGTCGCTAGATTTGAGAAGCTTATTTTGCAAAAGGCTCGATAGAGACCTGTGGTTGTATGTTGGTCCACATAAGTCGTCAGCATATGATAAAATTAATAACTATGTTGCTAATTTGCAACATTATGCTCAAGGAATGATTTTCTAACCGAACCAGGTACGACCATTAGTAGCATTCTTACAACTCTTTTACTTTATGTAATCTATTTTATCTAGAAGATGTATATCCTTCATGTTTCTATTATTATTTCATACTTCCTATTTTATTGGTAGGTTTATAAATGCATGTGTTTAGGTTCCTGTATTTCGAATATTGGCATGTTGCTATTTTTCTTCATATTATCGCTGAGATTCTTCTTTAGAAAAAGATTGTGGTGGATTTTTGAAGGTACCTTTGTTTCCCTTTTCACCCATCAACAGGGATTGACACTTCAATGCATTCATAAATCCTATGTACGTTATGTTAGTTAAGTTATTATTACAAGTGTTAAGTATGTAAGCAAAGAACTAGTTGTGCATATAATCTGCATAGGTTTAGGTTGTGCGTATTTGCTGCACAGATCAACTTGTGTATATTTGAATTTTTGCAGATAAAAAATGTGCATACTTCCTGCACAGATTCAGAAGAAATGCGTGTTTTTCTTTCATGGTTCGAACTTATTTTCTGAATCAGTATGGCTTCATAGGTTGTGCAGACTAATCTCTTTACTTTTTCTAATGAATGCTGCATTCGAATGTTTATCAAGCATTCTATTTTTCCAATCTGTATATGTTAGTATTCTGTTTTTCCAATCTGTATATGTCAGTTATTTAATATTACTTCTTTGTGCTTGAATAGTTTTTCAGGTCATTAAGAGTGAGCAAAGGACAAGTTTTGGTATGTTTTAATATTACTTCTTTGTGCTCCTTTACAAGCTCATATTTTTATTTCAAATGTTCAATATGTGTAGGAATTCTTACACAGTCAATCTGTGTAGAAATTCTGCACACATTCAATCTGTGTAGGAAATCTGCACACATTGAATCTGTGCTGTAAATATGCATGATCAATTTTGATGATGTGTTTGTACATCACTACAAACATGATAAATTTTGAATGTAGACGTTGTCCCTGAAACACCCAATCCTTTTGTTTTGCTTGTACTGTGAAAGCTATTATTTCATTTTTATTCATCATACTTGAATCCATTCCACAATGCACTGTATGTAGCAAAGTATGCACTTTAATCTGGAGATGTTGCTAACTAATACCAACAAACTAGTTTTGCTAACTCGGTTGGTTGTCCTATGCAGGTCTCTCGATGCGGTTTACAATGATGGAAGTTGGATTTGATCTTGGAAACATCGCACCAGTAGATAAAGTAACTGGGATTAGTTATACTAAGTGGGCACTCTCAAAGGAGAGATATCTCATATTCTACCAAATCGGTATCTTGTTGCTAAGTTCCCCAGAAGATCTGTTTTAAAGGAAGCATCTAGAAGCTACCTTGCAGATTCAGATGAAGTTGAATTAATGCCGTTCAAAAGGTGTACTGGGTTGAAAAAAGTACTAACATCTCCATTTGGACTTTTAAAGTTTTCTTTGCTCAATGTTTTTTCCCCATTGTTATGTTCCCTAATCAAGCTCGAATGTATTTTGGTCATTAATGGGATGTATCTATTTGTCTTTCTTTTAGTTTACAGTGTGACTTGTAAGGTTTTCCGTACAAGTATCCACAATGTTTTGGAGTCTTTCTTTTATATAATTTTTCTGATGTGCAGACATAATTCACAATGTTTTCTTAGAGTGCAGATTTTATTCACAGTTTCTTTTTGGTAATTATTCCTATCTGCAGAAATTATCCACTGTATATTCTAGAGTGCAGCTATTATCCGTGCTTGAATACCTTTCTAAAATAAAACACGAGGACCAAATAGTAGTGAATACAAAACAATATATATATATATATTGCATAATCAATTCATACGCTTTCGAGTAGAATTAATCCATGATTAAGATGTTAAAAAAAGAACATAAAAAAAAAAAAAAAAAAAGTATGTGAACTAATAATAAGATTCATCTGGTATTTAGGTTGCTTTGAGGTTTTCCAGCTTCAGGAGAGGTTGCGGTGAGCAACCTGAACAATTCACTCTCTTCTTTTGCGCATCTTGATTTTGAGTGCCTCCTCATCTTCAAAATTTTCTAAAAAATGTACCCAATTTGAATCATTCTCTCATGAAACTATGTCAAAGATCAGAATAAAAATATCTGCAACAAAAAAAACCCATAAAAATTGTTGTGAATAATACCTGCACACCAAGATATCAGTGTGAATAGTACCTGCACTCATATAAACCTACAAATTCTGGAAACCATAAAACTATGGATGAAGAATTTATACAGTTTAGAATTGTTCCTTATATGCGTTCTCTCGATGTAGTTTTTTATGAGTACAAACTGTGCAGGGCTAAGTTAATGAATAATTTTTTTAATTTTTTGGAAAATTAAGATAAAACAACTTAACATCAAATAGTACATAGTCGAGTTACACTAACATATATGGGCAGAGATAGTAGTTAGTTTATCCCATTCTAGATATATGAGCAGAGATAATAGTTAGTTTAAACTTAACATCAAATAGTACATAGTCGAGTTACAAATTAACTAAATTTCATTGTGTGAAGACATTATTCACACCATTTTT
>JAJJMB010011819.1:5253556-5352571 GCA_023531105.1 Papaver atlanticum
TAAATTTCTCAAGATGGTTGATCTTAGGAATGGTTCAGAAACCCTCAATCCCAACTTTACTTCCCCTAGCACTGACAATACTTCACATGTTATTCCTGAATCCGTTCTTCCATTTAAAACCATTGTCGAGGCTATGAAGTCTCAATATTTAACGACTATTCACGATTTGATGAAAATCCTGAATGATATTGTCAGGGATCAAGCTATTATTGTCAAGATGCAATACGAAGTATTTACGCTTTTGAAAGACCTCACAGATCAACTATCGAAGGGACCAACACGTATTCATTCTGGAGGAAACGCCATCAACAATTCATTTTGGACCAATACTGATAATCAAGAGATGTTTTCTCAATCTCGGAAAGAAGGCTCGTGGGATTTGTCATGTTCTCATCAGAGTCCTCGCAATGAAAAGATGATTTCATTATGTGCGTCCTTCGTGGAAAGTATCAATTACCATATTGCATCAGAAGCTGTTAAGAGATTCGTTGCTGTTTTACTCAGTCGATCCGGACCGCCCCAGAATGAGGAAGCTCGTAAAGATGTTCAGGAAAGAAGGCGTCCTTCCAATAAAAGATCCAACCTCCAGTTAATCGCTAGTGAAAGAGGAAAGATAAAATCTCCAGCAGCGGAACAACAACTCAAACGTGTGGCACTTGCGCAACAACAAGAAACTGGAGATGCTGCTCCAAACTTTCCGTTCCCGATCGAGGAAGTAATTGAACTCCTGGAAATATGGATTCAAGATGATGCCATCAAACTACCTCTTATCAGGCGCCCACCAACCGAGGAAGAAATGGCAAATCCTAAATATTTCTATTACCACAGGTTCGTCAGTCATCCAACCAATGAATGCAAAAAATTGAAGCGCATTTTCAAAGAAAAGTTAGATGCATGGAAACTTCAATTACGCACTAAAGGAGTTCGCATAGACCCTCTTCCCGTCAGGAGCTGCATGATTTCTGGGGACTCCGTCCACAAAACCGTACAGTCTATGATGGAGCATTTATGTGAAATTCTGTATTTCTCCAAAGCGCAGCGTCAAGACATATTTGCATCCCTCAACCGTATTGTATCAGGCAAGCGTCTTTTTCCAGTCAGGGAAGCCGCTCCCAAACCCCAATCTTTCCTGGAAAGCACGACAGATAGATGCAACTGGGGACTCCTTACCACCGCTCACTTTAAGGATGTCGAGTTTGACAGCACATTGATTGACGCGGCCTCTGATTTCAATATTGTCACCATCAAGACGTTGAGAGTTGCAAAGATTTCAAAACAGGAAGCTGTCCATTGCCCAACCATAATCAAAAACTCAGAAGGAGAACCCAGAGACGCTTACGGGTACATCAATCTCGAAATCAAGGTGGGAAAATGCTCTAACACACACCGAATTTCATGTGGTTAAATACTACCCGAATTATGATATGATCCTGGGGCGCTCATGGATACACGATAACAAAGCGAAGCTAGGAGTATGCCCTTTGACAGTGTCTATACCTGAAAGGGTCTCCAACAGGCCGTTAATTCCTGAAAACTATTTGTTGCCGTGTCAACAACTTGCGAATGTGACACAGCTGCCTGGAGAGAGCGCATCGGCATTTTTTCGCAGATTCCGAACACAAGTAAGTCTTATTGAACAATATTTTTTGCAACCAATCACTCCTCCTTCCGCCAAGGCTTGGGGACTCGATCCGATTATCAACCCAGCCGTCACTAGGAGATGTGAATCGAACACAAGTCCTTTCAAATGTTTTATCAAGAGTTTAGAAGATGTCACGATTAAGGATGAGGAATCTAGGAAAGTAATGGCCCAACACCCAAACCCATTTCAAGTTGGAGATATGGTAGTGATAGTTGCTGCCCAACCTGCTCCGACTGATTCCACGGAAGGGAAAGGCGAGCCATACCTAGTGGCAGAAGTTATTTTGGGAGGTTACTGCAAGCTCATCAATGCAGACAAACTAGAAGGCGTGGTAATGCACACCCGGTGGCTCAAACCCTTCAATACCTAAGATGCCATACCACCCTTTCGTCCAACGTCCCTTTTAGTGTTTCCTCTAGCAATTTCCCTTTTAATGCAACATTTGTAATTCCTCTAAAATGATTGCACTGCTTGCATTCATCATTAGGATTTCAGTTTATCAGTTGATTGAAGTATTATTTCTTCTCATTGCCCTTGAATCATTTCAAAACCAAACCTCAAATAAACTCAAAACCCTCAAACACAAACATAATTACCTACCAGATCAAAGCCAGAAAAATCAAACTACAGATGAAGCATATCTTATCTTCCAGAACATACTCAAAGAGGGAATATGCAAAGGAAAAAGGAGGGACAAAATATTCAAGGGAAATTTTCCAGCAGCAGTACACCCTTTTTAGAGAAGACGTCTTTCATGCCCTGAAAAGCAGACTCTTTCGAATCCAATCCCTGATACAGTCTCGAGGAATCCGTAGAAGGAACTTTTTTATTTTCAGTCTACGAATTTCGTATTTTGGAACCCTTTCACAAAACTGGAAAGCAGCGCACAACTACTTCTTCAGAAACATCGTCCATGCTCGTATATACCTAGTTGGCGCGCCACAAATCTTCAAGAAGCATGTAATTTGCAAGGGAAAATCAAACAGAAGAAGCGGTATTCTTTTCCATGAGGAGAAAACACGACTTGCCGTTTTCCTATCTGCCATATCGTATCGCCCCAGAAGAATGGGAAGAACTCGTTTTTCGAAATCAAGGGTTAATGGCGCCCTCACTGGAATTCTCTCCAGAAGCCGCTTCAATGTCCTCTTCAGAAGCTAAAGCTACTTCAACACCTCAGCAGATCTATCAAATACGACTCCCGCTCATTGATCAACAAATGACGAATCCACAAGATTGCCGCCTTCATCAATTCGTCAACCACCTTACCAGCAAATACAATAGAAGTACATCTTCAGGAGAAAATGGGTTCAGGATAATTACACTTGGGGACTACCAGCACGTGATGTCTTCACGTCCCTCCACCAGGTTACTTTTGATATCAGTATCACCACTGTCAAAGATTTACGAGCTACAGTAATTTCTCAACATGAAGCTGTACACGTGCATCAAAGACTCCAAAAGTACGTCGCGGAGATATTTTCACATATTTGGCCACGCCATCGGATCTAGCACGCATCTACAACCCATTCCGTACTACGATCCAAGATTCAGAAGATAGTTCAAAGGGTGTATATGCAGTCCTTGAAGACTTGGTAACAGCACGTCGGAAGCGGAACGCATCTTAGCTGGTCTAGTCCACCCAATGGCTCTGGAAGATTTTGCTTATACAAGCATCCCAAGCATATCGTAATCAGAAAGGAAAGAACGAGACTATGAGATAAAGAGTCAAAATGAACCCAATTTCATTCCAGTCAATACTTAGGAGTTTAAAGAACATTTTAGTTGCGACTCAGCGGTACAGACACCAAACAACTTAAAGTCAAAGCCTCTTGCAATTGGGCGCAATGGAGTTTAGCAAATTTCGAAATCTACCTGGAGGCAATTGACGTTTGATAGGAGGACGATCACTGCGTGCTTTGATACTTCGTTAAACATGTCTTGCTCAAAGACCTAGCCAGCCTCTATCCTGGTAACATCTGTCTAACTTGCCTCATAAGTTTTATATTTATTTGTCACCATCTAGTGCTTACCCCGCAACAATGTCACTGTTACGTACTAAGCAGGGGACTTAATGTTGATGGTGGTTTTTAGTTCAGGGCGGAAATTGTAAAACCCTTTATTTAATGCGCCATCGCTCTGCAAAGAGGTTGATCCATTTAAAAGTGATGAGTGCTCAAACCTATCAACTTACATATGTATTGAGCAATTCAGTATATATTGAGCAATTCAGTATATTTAATGCGTCATCGCTCTGCAAAGAGGTTGA
The DNA here is from genome assembly GCA_023531105.1 of Papaver atlanticum. Taxonomy (NCBI): domain Eukaryota; kingdom Viridiplantae; phylum Streptophyta; class Magnoliopsida; order Ranunculales; family Papaveraceae; genus Papaver; species Papaver atlanticum. The sequence continues at coordinate 5,257,465 of JAJJMB010011819.1, forward strand.
TCCATTAAAAAGTGATGAGTGATCAAACCTCTCAACTTACATATGTATTGAGCAATTCAACAAATTTACGAAATTTATCCAGAATGGTGTGTGAAGCAACAATCCCAGATATTCTGTAAATTTTAACCTATTGCATTATTCACTAATGCATGACCTGCGTGGTATTTTCCTATGTTATGTTCCTAGCCGAACTCTCAATATTGGCATCACATGAAGATTAATGTTCACTCGCAGCGGAGTACCATGAATCTCCCGAAGTGTCAGTATTGAAACCTGCATAAAAACACTCACGTAGGCTACACCACTCTCTGATAAAGAGTCAGCGTGTTTATACACTTTTTAATTAAAAGTTAGCGCGATTGAACGCGTTTAAATTCCTTAAGAAAAATCTAGACTGTCCATATCAGTCTTAAGAAATGATCACGGCCACACGATTTGGCCACACAATTCAACAAGCCTAGCTTACTCCTAGCGGAACTAGACGATCATCATGATAAACATCAACGGGCCCACTAACATCCTGACCAGTCAAAATCCCTTTATCTCATCCGCTACACCCTTGAACGCTCACCAAAACATAGGTGATCGCGCTGTTTTAAAAAGAGCTCAAACGAGCTAAAACCGGCAAAAACAGTCTCAAATACATCACGATCGCCCAACTTAGCTAGCCTAGTTGGACGGCTTAGATTTTATTTTGAACAATCAAAGAAGTGCTGGTGTGTTCACCGGCGAACCAGCTATACCCATGATCTATCGACTTGCCCACGGCAAGCCAAGAGTGTATATAATCACTTTCCCAAAGTAGGGTGAACACGCTGCTTTAGAAACCCTAAATTGCGTTTGCGGCAACAAGATACTGTTGCAAATCGATCACAATCGTCCATCTTTGCCAACCAAAGTGGGTGGCTTAGATTCAATTACAGGTGACCCAAAAGATGTCAACGCACTCACTGGCGACCCGCCTTTGCATAAGGCCGATCGGCCTTCTCAAATTAGCGCCCAACGCTTTCAATCGATCATCCAAAATAAGGTTGGCCGCACGGCTCCTAAACCCTAAATTACATCAACTGCAGTATACAACTGCCGCAAATCATCTCGTCCGTCCTACTTCGCTAGCTTGGTTGGATGGCTTAGATTGGATTCTAGATGGACAACGGCGTGGCACTGTGATCACCGGCCACCCCTCTTCCATGAGGAGCGATCATACAAGCCATGGATTTCTTATATGGCCTTCGAACGATAACCCAAAAGAGTCTGGTCGCGCTGCTTGCATAATCCAACGGCAGTGCACAACTACCAAAAATCATATCGTTCATCCAACTTCGCTAGCCTAGTCGGATGGTTTATATTTATTTTTAGGAGGCCAATAAGGTAACGCTGTGATCATCAGCCACCTCTCCTCCACAGGGAGCGATCGACCAAGTGGTAGCTCACCCATAGGGTTCTCAAACGATCACACAAAGGTGGCCGGTCACGCTACCTTTTTTAAGACGTTCAATTCGCGACCAATTTGAACGAGCTCTAAAATAACGATGTTTCTTGCACATCGATTATTTTCAGCTGGTTGTTTAAAAGCGATGCTTTATATACATCGATCATAAGCAATGTTTTATAAATATTGATTTCACAAACAATTTTATTATTAGACCTAAAAGCACCATGTGCTTCTTTTAGCGGCGAGTCTCACGACTTGACCCATTTACTCGAGATATCAAACATGTCACACAAACTGGGGGATGCTCACTGGGGTAATGGTCTGGTGGTTTACAGCGTGGAGCATGCAACGCGCCCATTACGAGAAAGTGTCAGGAAAGAACGGACGGTTAACAGCAATGAGAGTAGTGGGTGAAAGTGTGACCAGTTTTCCCTCATAATGGAAATGTGGTGATCACCACTTTTTACACAACCCCACCTCTCCACTGTTTAATCACCTCCACTTCCTACGAGATCAGGGGTGCTCGAACATGACTTGTATAAATAGGATTTCAACCTATTTCGAACAGAAGTGTTATTAACATAAGTATCCAGAAAACACCAAGAACTGATAGCTTACGTTCTGCAAGACAGTTCCACATTCTGATACAAGTCATAAAACAGCCACACCTTCATAATTCAACATTCTGATCTCAAACACCTTCTTCGCTTCCCTCCCTAAGATCAACCCTTCTCCTTCACTTTGTGACCGAATTGAATCTGGAACGACCATTTCTTGGTTTAGGCCAGAGTCTTACAGATTGATCTATCGAATCTAAAAAGTACCCCCGTGCAGTGCATTTGTTTAGGGTTTGAATTCGTTTCTCATCAACACACCTAAATTTACCAAAAACAGCAGAATCAGTTTTTACCCCAAAAACCATTAAGAGACAATGAATCCCTAGCATTTGAGTTATCTGAATTGGACAGGGTATCACCACCAAGAGCATGAGACTTACCTGAATCAATCTCCATACTGAAATTACCCATTTCCTCATCATCTACCAAATTCTCATCATTTGTATCCTCATCGAATTTGTCAAAACCGTCTCATTGATTGTCTTCTTATTGAGCTACTGTGCCTGAATTCTTGAGATTTTAAAGCATATCTTTGCAAATCTCCCTTGATATGTCTGTGTCAAAATCAATTCCTAACCTTTTGCTAAGAGATAAATGGAAATTCACCCGACTATTGATTTCTTTGTCTGGTGAGGACTGTGAGAGCAATATGAGCAAAGTCCTTTTTAATGAAAAGAAAAGTATGTATGAGCAATATGCGGCTCTTTTAATCACTGTACCATTTATTCTACTGGGAAACTGGAAAAGCATCCATATAGAAAATACGAGCAGCCCAAAAAATGCGTTCCCGGTAAGTAACTTGAGTACCCTCTGTTATCCCTTTCATCCTCACTCACATCTTGACTTCCATCGTTCAGGTCCAGTTAATTAGGGTTGAAAAAAAACAAATGAGAAACTAAGGTAAATTGTTATGACCTAGATAAAGTATCGTTATAGTGTGGGAGGAAGTTTATGGGGTTATCACTATTAGGTTCGAAATCATTTAGATGAGATTGAAGGAGTTGATCTTTTATCAGACAGGTGTAAAGCTATTGCCAAAGAGACTCGGAGTAAGCAGCACCTGTCGAGAAGCACCATTGGCACCTGGGGTATGTCTGCCAGTTGGGTTATCTCCATGTCAAACCTAGCCCACATATCAAATTTCCCGCTTAAAAACCAAACCTTCTCTCAAAACCCAAATTCTCAAAGTAACAAAATCAAACCTACCACCTAATACCACAAACAAAATTGTGCTTTAATCACGTTTGGCTTCTTATACATACATCCTCGTATATACAAGAGAAAAGACAAGACAATTTATTGCTTACCAACTTTGTACCTCATCATGCTTACGCACCAAATATACATACATGCAGCAATATTTTCTTGTATTATCAAACACGGTGTAATTTTGGACTGGCATTACCAATCCCACGTGCGCAGGAAGCTTCAATCTCTTTCACTATTTCAAAAAAATGTGGGAGAAAGGGACACATCGAAATATAAAGGATTTCAACTCAAAAGTAAGAACAAAAAAATACCAAGAATGTTTCACCAGTCTTCCTCTGAACACTCTTCAAATCTTGATCAACAATCCCAGAACCCTCTTTTTAAGGTTAAAAACCCACTAAAAGATACCTTTTTCTCTCACCTCTACATCATAACAGTCTGCCAGTTCTATCAGAGATACACCAATATTAGATTCCTTTATATCCACTTCCATATAATATTTTTTACTCCAACCTCTTCAATCTATATCTCTATTCTTGTCCAATTTATAAATTACATGGATAGATCTGGATCACCTGATAATACTCTTACTCCAAACTTGGATATTCAACACCTTACTATCCAAATGGTAGAAAAATTAACTCTACTACCTTCATCTATTTTTGAGCCTGTTTTCATTGATAAAACAGTCATCTTAGCTGAATCAGATAATAATTTGAAATGGTGTATGGTTGGTAATCTCTGCTGTGAAACCCTTGTTCCTACCTCTTTTATCCGTTATTACATCTGTAATCAATGGCCCCTTGCTCAAACACCTACTGTTACAACCTTTAATAGAATAAAGAATATTGTGCTTATAAGGTTTTTAACAGAAGATGACTTCAACAGAGTTAACTCTCAAAGACCTTGGTTTGTCTGTGGTTACTTAATGGTCCTCAAAGTAGTTCCTCCAATTGGATGGCCTACAAACTATCAAGCTTCCTTCACTGAAGAACTCATGTGGTTTATCTTATGTAACATCCCAAAGGAATGCACTGAGTTTGAAGATCTCCAAAAACTCACTTGTAAGATGGGAGAATTGATTAAAGCTCAAAATCCGTTTGGAAATCACCCTATGAAGAAGAATGTCAAAGTCTGTGTTAGAGTTCCAGTTTAAAAGGCTCTCCCTTCTAGCATCCCCCTATTCACCAGTGAAAGAACTCAACCTTTCTTGATTGAATGTAGATATGTAAAGGTTCCACGATACTTCTGCACTTCCTGTCGAGTGCTAGATCATAAAGATGCAAACTGTTCTACTTGGAAACTCAAACAAAAGACTATTAAGGAAGCAGCTTCTTCTAACGACAAATACTCTCTCCTAGTTGTATCCAAGCTTATGATGCCACCAAAAGTAGCAGAACAACCAGCTTCTACCTCTTCTAATCAACCAAAAGATACCATCATGTCCTAAAGTGATATAGTTCCAGATACACAGGATGAATCAACTGTTGTCCCTGAAAATGATAGAGGTAAAGCTAAGGAGAATGTTCATCACCATTAGAAAACTATTCAAAAAGGATTAATTAGTAATCTTCTGATGAGTCCTTTCGTCAATCGATCTACTTCTCTAAAAATCTTTGATGTTGGCCCGATTCAACATAACTCAACTCAAATGAACAATGGTTTACCAGTTATCTTATGAAAAGTTACAACTCAGAATGTTACTGTTGAAGCCTCTGTCCCGATCCCTGAATCGGTGAATCGTGGTCCTATTCGTACCTCTAACTCTTCAAGGAGATTCAAAATAGCCGCCGTGCCAACTCAGACTCCTACTATTACTAGAGGAGAAGTAATTTCTGCAGCTGCTGAGCATGATTATTTATCCAACCTGAAAAGGAAGATTAACCCAAGAGCCGATCTGAGTAAACGTACTAGAGCTAGTTCTGCTACATTAGCTAGCATAGTGGTTATTCCTGAACAATATGAAGTGTCTGAACCAGATTATGCTCAACTTTTTCCTGCTATCATTAAATTGGGAGATTTACCTACCATCAATTTATCATATTGTACCCTCAACACTCACTCGTTGGTTGATCCTTATGGTAGTTATAATGTTTCTGTCGATGAATCCCCAAGTAACAATGGTGTCTGCAATAATTCTCTTCACAATGCTACTACTCTGAGTATCGATTCTACTCAAGATTTTTCTCAAATGGGTGGATCTAACAATTCTCAACTTGGTGATGGTTCTGCTCCTACCACTCAGGTAAACTCAAATCCTTCTCCCCCTGTTATAGATAATCTTAATACCTCTAGTCCTATCAATCATTTTCCTGTCAATAATGTTAATATGCTAGCTTGGAACATTAGAGGTTTGGGTAAGAAAACAGCTAATAAGGAACTTAGTTTATTGTGTCGTAATGTCAATCCTGACATCATTTTTTTATCGGAAACCAAAATGAACAAAGATGGCGGATAGAAAATTAAAAAACATGGGATTTCCTTGTACTTTTAATGTTCCTAGCATTGGAAGAAGTGGTGGCCTAGTCTTGGCTTGGAAGAAGGAAATACAACTCAACATTATATCCTCAAGCATGAGGGGCATCTATGTCACATCCACATACATCATTCATTCCAAAACTTGTCACATTCATTTTATGTATGGTGAACCTAATAGTAGTCTGAGGCATGCCTCTTGGGAACAACAATGTCAACTGTCTCATGCCCTCTTAGATGAACCAGTTTTTTTTGTAGGTGATTTTAATGCTCTGTTAGGGACTGAGGATAAGAATGGTGGTCTAGAAGTTAATGATTCTGATTTCTCAAATCTTAGAAATTTTTGTTCTGTGTTTAACTTACATGATCCTGGTTTTTCTGGTCCTAGGTTTACTTGGTCTAATATGCAACAGGGTCCTGATTTAATTCTTGAAAGATTAGATAGATGCCTTATAAACCAGTCTGCTGAGGACTTATGTCCTAAAATTTGTGTTAACAATCTACCTAGGGACTCTTCTGATCACTGCCCCATGCATGTTGGTTTCAATTATGCGGATGTTTGTATGCCTAGAACTTTTCACTTTATGACTATGTGGATTGAAGATCCTACCTGTAGAGATATCATTGCCAACTCTTGGTCTATCAATGTTGTGGGTTCTCCTGCATACAAACTAAAAGCTAAGCTTTTAAGTACCAAGAAAGGTCTTAGGGATTGGAATAAATCTTTTTTTGGTAATATTCAAACTAATATATCTACCATCAGGAAAAATCTGGCAGATATTAAAATCTCTAATCTTACTATTTCTAGTACCACCTCTAGACTCAAAGCTAGATTGGAATATCTCTACAATTTAGAGGAACTTTACTGGAAGGATAAGTCTAGAGAGGTTTGGCTCATGGAAGGTGACAGAAATTCACCCTATTTCCATAGAGTTACCCTCTTTAGGAGGAAAAGAAATGTCATTAGTTGGATTAAGGATTCCTCAAATACTACTCTAACTGATAGAGAGAGTATTGGAAACTCCTTTATTAATTATTTCAAAAATCTGTATTCCTCTCACCCTCAGCAATTTCAGGATGAAATTCTTCTTGATCTCCCTATTAATTTCTCTGATGAGGATAATTCCCTTCTAAACTTGCCTCTTACTTCTGAGGAAATAAAGAATGTTGTCTTTCAAATGGGGGAAAAAAAGGCCCCTGTCCCTGATGGCTTTACAAGTCTGTTCTATCAGAAACACTGGGACATTGTAGGGGAGGTTGTCATTGACATGACTCAAACTTTCTTTAGAACAGGGCATATTGCAAAAGTCTTTAACCATACCAATATTGCTTTTATCCCTAAAGTTCCTCTTGCTGAACTTGTGTCTCAGTATAGACCTATAGGACTTTGCAATTTCATTTACAAAATTCTTTCAAAATCTCTTGCTAATAGACTCAAACCTTTCATGAACAACATAATTTCCCAAAATCAAAGTGCCTTCATTCCTAAGAGGAGTATTTCTAATAATATTCTGCTGGCTAATGAGGCTATATTTGATGTCAATCATAATGACAAAGTTGAAGGCATTGCTGCCATTAAACTTGATATGTCTAAAGCCTATGATAAATTGGAATGGTCCTTTCTTGACAGTGTTCTGACTAGAATGGGTCTTTCTAACCACTGGATTAAACTCATAAACCAGTGTGTTTCTACAGTTTCCTATTCAGTCCTCCTCAATGGCAGCCCTACTGGATTTTTTCAACCTGAAAGAGGTTTGAGACAGGGGGGCCCTTTATCCCCCTATCTTTATATCATTTGTTCTGAAGCTCTCTCTTCTTACATTGACAGTCTTTCAAAGAAAGGAATTTTGGAAGGTATCAAAGTGTGTAAAGAGGCTCCAGAAATGACACATTTGTTGTTTGTTGATGATTCCCTTTTGTTTTCAAAAGCAACTGTTCAAAATTTTCAAATTATCAAAGACTACCTTCAAAAATATTGTTTGGCTTCTGGCCAAGAAATCAATTTTGATAAGTCTGGTATTTTATTTAGTAGGAGAATTCCTGAACATAGGAAAGCTCATCTTGCTAACATACTAGAGATTAAGAACAGGGATTTGGGAGAAAAATATCTTGGCACACCCACTGTGTTTCAAGCTTCTAAAATTCAAACCCATATGGGTATTCTCCAAGCTGTGGATGCCAGAATTTCTATCTGGCTACATAAGCTCATATCTCAAGCTGCTAGAACTACCCTGATTAAACACATTGGTCAAGCCATCCCCCTTTTTCAAATGGGAGATTTCCTCATCCCAAAGCATCTTTGTAAACAAATGGATTCCCATCTCTGCAAATTCTGGTGGGGAGAGACTTTAGATCCTAAAGATAGGAAACTGCATCTGTTGGGGTGGGACATTTTGTGCTCCCCCAAGATAGAAGGTGGTTTGGGATTTAGAAAGGCTGATTTAAATAACTTAGCTACGTTGGCTAGGAATGCTTGGAGAATCCTAGAAAATCCTAATTATATGTTAGCCACTGTTCTTAAAGCTAAATACTTTCCTAGAACTGATTTCTTGAATGCCAAGTGCACTAGTAAGTGCTATTGGACTTGGAAGTGTTTGCATGCTATAAAAGAACTCATTAAGCCTTTCATCTTCTGGATTGTTGGGGATGGTCAATTTATTGAACCCTGGTGTGACAAATGGATTCCCATTTTGGGTACTGCCACACCCAACCCTTTAGTTCCACCTGACCCAAACATTAAAGTCTCTTATTTCGTTGATCCCTCTACCAGAACTTGGAATATGTCTAGATTAAACACTCACTTTGATAATGCTTCTGTTAAGAAGATTATCACTATTCCCTTAAGTCAGTTATGCACTCCTGATAGGAGGGCTTGGAAACTTTCAAAGAATGGCAAGTTTTTTTCTAAATCTTCCTACATGGGACTTATAGGTCTTAGGCCCTCCCCTTGTAAAAATCTTTGGATGCGTATTTGGAAAATTAGGGTTCCTTACAGAATCCAAGTTTTCACATGGAAAGCTACTAGAAACGCTCTTCCTGCGAGAACTATTTTGCATACTAGAATGCCCATGCATAATGTTGATTGTGCTAGGTGTAATGACCCTCATGAATCCATAATGCATGCTTTGGTGCTCTGTCCTTTTGCTAGCCATGTCTGGTTTCTTTCTGATTTCTGCATCAATACTCAATTTTTTCAAAATAAATCTTTTATCGACTGGTTAATGTTTTGGTTAACTGACTCTGTGTCTAGACTTCCTGATGAGGCATAGTGTCTCTTTGTTACTATCCTGTGGTCTCTCTGGACTTGTAGAAATAATCTCTTTTTCCAAAACCTGAAAGAAACCCATGTAGAAGTCTTAGCAAGAGCCAGAGTTATGCTTCTAACTAGGAAACCCTGCCTTACTGTTTCTCCCATTACCTCTGTCAATCTATGTGATAAATGGATGCCCCCTTCTTTTGGCTGGATAAAGTGTAACATTGATGGTGCCTATGATGACATTACTGAAGCTAATGGTGCAGGATATGTGATGAGGGATTTCTCAAGAAAAGCCTCCTTTTGTACTTCCCTGGTTTTTGAAGTAAAGTCTGCTGAAGAAGCTGAAGCCAGAGCAATTTAGGCAGTCTTGAAGAAAGCCTTGGAACAGAAGTTAACTCATATCATCGTTGAAAGTGATGCGAAGTCTCTTATTGATCAATTTTCAGCTGGCTTGTTTGATAGATATTCTCGTACGGATGCTATTCTCAAAGACATTCAGTTTTTTTCTTCTAAATTAGTGGCATGTATCTATAATTTTCAGCCTCGTGTTTGTAATTCTGTGGCTCATGAGCTAGCTCAATGGGAAAAAACAAACAATGCCTCTATGTACTAGTCTGTGCCTCCTGTTTGGTTGTTACCAACAGTGGAGGGGGATCATTAGCCTTTTTGAAGGCCTTTATCTATTAAAAAAATAAATAAATAATAATATAATATAATATATGCAGCTCTTTTTGCACTTCGAAACCATGGAGTAGAAGGAGCTGTCACTGCTATGATTGACTCTTTAGGTGCTGGTATCGATCTCCTGCGGCACGAGGTATCTGTATTCTATGAACTCATCACGGATTGTTCTATACAGTCTACATGGTATAAACATCTTTCCAATTTTTTTATCTTCTTTTTCGTCAGGTTCTAAGCAGACTTGTTTTGTCCCTATATAAAATAGGCTTCCCCGTGCCATTGCTTGTTTTGTCCACTTTTTTTACTCGTTAAATAGATAATCTTATTTAATTAATAAATTTTGCTGGTCCCAAATTAAGGCATTAATTTATAGAGTTTCAACGGTATATGCAGAACATAAGATGGTACACCTAACAAAGAGTGATGCATTTTTCTCTTGACTATAGAATACTCTATAGAAGTCAGATGTAGTTGTTGTGCATGTAAATGGCACATTAGGATCACTGGTGTGATATTTTTCCAAATCGTTTTTTTCACTCTAAAAATTTCCATACATACTCATTACAGATTGCATATGTATAGGTCAGCTCCAAAATAAAGCTGCTTGTGATGCCCTTGCTGAGACACTTAAGGATGTTACTGAGCATCCGATGGTCAGACATGAAGCTGTTGGAGATTTTCTTAAAACAAAAACCATAAATCTGTATCAAACTTTGAATGGGCATAATCTTATGCTCAGGTGTTGGATTGGGGCAAAACAAAAGTCTGTTTGGAGTGAAATTCAATGACCCTTGCTGCCAACAGATGTGTCGATTGAATAGAGATTGATTTTCCTTGAAAATAAATAGAATTCAGTAGTCCAAGAGGCATGTTCTCAACAGACATGTTCATTGGGTTTGAATTCAAGTGTTATGCCTGTTGGAAAGCAACAGCCACCATGAAGAGACGTTACCAATCTGATTAGATGTCTATTGGAGATCAACAGACACCATGAAAGGATGTGATGTTTCATGAAGGGATGTCAGATTACTATAAATACCTTTGTCTCTTGGCCATTCTAACATATCAAGTTTTTCTATGTTTTCTCTTCATTAGTTCTAAGCATCATCAGTAATATAAAAGTGATTCTGGTTTGTACAAGAAATCACATCTTGTAACAAACAACTCCATTGTATCCTGAGAGTGTGTCTTCTATTCAACCCTTGTGATTAGTTGGGGGAAAACATACTTAAAAGAAAGCGAATTTTTCGTGCCTTGGAGTGATAATCTAGAACCCAATTTCACAACAGAAGTTGTTGAAGCACTTGGTTCCATTGCAGGTATAGTCTGTGTTGGAAACAATATTTATTTTTAACGTTTTTGACTAAATAAAATTAATTTTTGTTTTCTTTGTGAATGAAAATCTTATTAATCCCACATCGGGGAGCTCCTCTTCTTAAGTTGTATTATTCCATTATATAAACAAATTTCTCTTCTTTTGTAAAAACCATGGAAAAGGGGTTTCTCTATATTTTAGATAGAACTCAAAGGAAAAATATTTTTATTGTTTTCTTAAGCGTTTGCGATTTTCCTTTAGGGTTTTTTCGTAATTTTTGTGGAGTTGCCAAGCTCCAGTTTGAGCATCTACTTCATATGCTAGTAGTACGCTTAGTAGGATGTTTTATCCTAGATATCCGTCCTGTGAAGGCTATAACATAACTTTTGGATGTAGCCGGGCGCCAATGTGTTGAGGACAGCGTGTTGAACACGTGACCCACTATGTTTTTAAAGTTTTTCCATGTTTTTTTACGGAGACCCGGGAGCTCGTCCGTTTCGTCAAATCGATCACTTCCATTATAAAGGAGCTAAGTATCAATAACTTTTTATTATTTGATTTTTCCTTGTTTTTTATTATTGCACCAAACAGTCTGAAAAGCTAAAGGGCTTCTTACTGGCTGAATCTCTGATTCTCAATTGTTGTCATTTCTTTTTCCTGTTGGTTATTTTACCCATCATCCCCTTTAGATAATCGAAGTGTAGTGGTGGAGCTTCTGGAAAATTTTGTGAAGGATCCTGAGCCTATTGTTTCTCAAAGCTGCGAAGTTACGTTCAGCATGCTGGAGTTTGAAAAATCTGTAAAAGTCCTTTGAGGTATTTGTAATAAATCCTGAACCGAATAAAAATGTTTGTTAACCATGATGTTTTGAAGAAGGAAAGACTAATACATAATTTTCGCCAACGCAGTATCTCTTCAGGAAGGTACCTCAGGTGGACATTTTCTAGTGTCCAAATAAAGTTTAAGCTATTGCTTCATTTGTTTTGGATGGAAATCTACTCGAAGGATGCTGTAACACTAAAGTTTATTATATATGCGAAGGAAAAATTTAAGTTATTACTTCAAATTACCGATCTCAAGTTTATTATATATGCGAAGGAAAAATCGAGAACGTTGAAAGAAATTTGAATCTAAAGACTTAAAGGCCTAGACAAATAAAGCTCCCACGTTTAACGGTGAGGAAACCCTTGCTTCCTATTGGCCAAAATATGCCTTTTTTGAGTTTTGTGAAACGATCGTTTTGGTTAAGACACTTGGCAACGTATGATTGGTTTAAAAAGAAACAATCAATCTCAGTTGTCAATAACCCTTATCTCGACAGGGAAAGTAAAAATATCATATGACCCCAGGGAAAGTCAATAATATATAGGGTTAATTATTATTATGACCCTATAAATTATTGGTTTTACTCTCGTGACCCCATGGTCATTTAGATAATTATGTAAATAATCCCGAGGGCCCTAATATAATATTATATGTTAGATTACCAAAATAACCTTCCAATAAATGTGAAATCCACCAGTAATGAATCATTACCTTTATTTTTATCCGCCCGTTTCATAACTACTCTACTCTCAGAAGAAGAAAAAAATTAAAACCAAATTCATCTTCTTCGTATAATCAAGTACTGAATCTAGAAAAAATGGGAAAAAGAAAACCTAGAAAAAATGTGAAAGAAGTTCAATCAAGTACTGAATCTGATTCACAACAAGAAAAAACATTGAATCAAGGTGAATTTCTGTTGATTTAGTTGATTCAAAAATTCCAATTTTAAATCGCCTTTCTGTTGATTTAGTTTATACCTTCAAGTACTGAATCTGATTCACAGACTACAAATTGTTTTTTGATTTTGTAGCAGGATCAAAAACTCGAAAATCAAAACCTAACAACAGCAAACGTATAAAAATTAACCGAGAAATTGAAGTAGAAACTGAATCAGATGAAAAAACAACTAATTTGTCCGAAGAACAAATTAAATCATCTGAAAATCAACCAAAAAGAGGTATAAGTTTTTGTTGATTTATAAGTTTTTCCTAAATTTTATATCCTGCTAAATTTGTATCTTCAAATTTGATTTTTTAATTTTTGATATGTTTATATTTCATCGTGAATCCGTAGAACTGGACGTGATTTACAAACTTGTAAGTTTTGATTCATACATGTCTTCTTAGTTCACTTCCCTTATCTTGGATTTTGGAATAGCCTTGTGTAGCTTATCTTTGTATATGAAACTGACCTTTTCGTGGACAGGAATATCAAGCTGAACAAGAATCGTAGGATGAAATTTTTGCAAAGGTATTGACTAGCAATTGGTTTACCCTTAATCAGTTGGTGAAGGTAGTACTAAAATCTCCTCTTACTTTCTTTCGTTTTTATCTCTATTGTATTATTAGTGTCTTATTTTTATTGTTATACTAGATTCCTATGGTATACAACTGTACTTTGACGCTATACTAAATTGATTTTTCTCCAGCTAGATTCATTTTTCTCTTTATAGTGCAGGTAATTGAATTCTAGATCTCTTTATATAACAGGTAATTGAATTCTAGAAGGAAAACATTTCGTGAATATTTTCTCCACAAAATCGATTCGTGCATATTTTCTCCATAAAATCGAGTCGTGCATATATTCTCCACAGATCAAGTGGTGCATGATTGTTCTTGTGTTGCAAAGAAGAATGATTGTGCAGATTTCCTACACATATTCTAGTTGTGAATGTTTTCTGCACGGTTTCCAGTTTTGTATATTTTTCACACATTTTCAAGTTAAGAATCTTTTATGCACATGAATTTTGCATCTCGATTTTCATGCATAAATGTGTGAATATGCCCTGCACATGAAGTTTTTCTATTATTTGTATCATGTATAGGATAACTAATGCTAAAACTGTCCCACATTAGTATCATGATTTTAGTTTTCAATAAGAATCAATTGAGGAAATAAACTCATTTACGTTTAATTGGTAAAAAAAATATGTAGAATAATAAACCCAACGATAAAGAAATCGCGGAAGTAATACCTATCTTTTGCCAGCTGCAACAACAATTGCTTCGTAGTCTGGAAAATATAACACTCCGTTGCAGATTGTATTTTAAACATAGTTAATTTAGTAGATATTTTATGCACATATTGAAGCTGTACTTGTTTGTTTAAGAATATTTGAATCTAGACCAAAAAAGGAAGAAATCTAGAAAGGTACTAGCAAACAAAATTGATTAGATGTTGAACAGTTACCTGTTAGAGAACAATTAGCAAAAAATAGTACTAAAATGTTCTTGTTTTCCTTCTTGTGGAGTTTTTCTTCAATACCCAAACTTGTGGATGCTTCCTGCACAGAATTAACTATGGATACATCCTGCACAGAATGAATTGTGGATATATCCAGAGCTGACTTAAGCTATTTGTTATTGTTAGTTATAAAAGTAAAATCTTTGTATTTGTTTTCGTAGCTTCATCTGCATCTAGGCCATATATAACGTCTTTTAGTAATGCTTGAGTTGCATCGAGTTTGTTATGTAGTTAGATATTAAAAATAAAAAAGTATGGAATTCATCTCTGCTCGTATATGTTAGTGTGAATCAACCTTGTATTGTTTGATATTAAGTTGTTATATCTTAACCTTAAACGCGTAATTTAAAAAGGAAAAAAAACATTTCACATTAACTCAGTTGTACTATTTGCAATCATAAAAAGCTACATCCAGAGAACACATACGAGGAACAATTCTGAACTGGATAATTCTTCATCCTTAGTTTTATGGTTTGAAGAATTTGTTTGTTTATATGAGTGCAGGTATATTCACACTGATATCTTTGCGTGCAGATATTATTCACACTGATTTTTATGGGTTTAATTTGCAAAGAGATTTTTTTTGCAGAGATTTATCATATGTGAATATGAGTGCAGGTATTATCCACACTGAAATTTTTGTGTGCAGATATTATGCATAGTGTTTTCATACATAATTCATTTGGTTGTTTTCTATAGAGACTTTCCTTTTGCCTTTGGAATCAAGATGCCAAAGAAGATAATGATTTTGTGTACAAGTTTCTGACAGCAACCGATCTCCAAGAAAGATGGATTTTCGGTTTCAGAGATTTGTATGTTCATATGAGCAGGTAATATCTACACTTACGTTTTTGTGTGCAGGTATTATCCACACTAACATTTTTTTGTGCAGGTATTATATACAGTCTTTTAATAGATTTTTGGTGTTCTTCTGCAGAGATTTTTTTTCAACCTTTGGAATCAAAATGCTTTTCAACCTTTGGAATCAAAATGAAAAAGAAGAGAGTGAATCTAGTGTGCAAGTTGCTCTCAACCGGTATCCTAAAGAAAGATGGATTTATGGTTCAGTCATTCTATAAGATTTGTATCAGTTGTGATTTCAGTAGTCGGGTCCTGAATATGAATCTCTCCTACTAGGGGTTTCTTCTCAATTCAAAAAGATGTTTCCGGGTCATTGATTGTAAACGGTACTAATTTGCACATAAGTTAGTGAACCTCTTAAGTTGCAAACTAGCTTCTTCATCTTTTATGGATTTTTTTAATTTCATACGTCAGTAATTTATTATATGTATTAGACATACGCTACCTATCAAAAATGGTGTTACATGTATTTTGTTGTACTTCGTCAGCTATTTGGATAATAGTACATAAGAAAAATTACCGAAATAAATCAAAATGTGGATAATAGTTATACTTACAGTATTCAAAGAAGTAATTTGAACAAAGCTTAGTCAAATAAATCAATGTGCATAATAGCTACACGGGAAAAAAATTGATAAATTTTTTTTTTAAAAAAGGCCAGTCACAGTGAGTGCGTAATGGCTGCACTGAAAAATGATCCCATCCGGGTTCTGGATCAAAAGCTTCACAAGCTCAATTGGAGCATACACATTTTTAGAGACAACAACTAAGGCACTTCCCATAAGAAAACCAACACCAAAACTGGAAAAATCCTTTCTCTGCAGGTGCTTGTGCAAAGACGGATGATGCACATGGGTTAACCAAAGATAAATCTTGATTAACTTGGCATATCTGGAATGCCTCTATTGTTGTTTCCATAGGCATCTTGCCTTTGGTAAACAGACGTAGTGTTAAAAAAACTGTAACTTATGACCCAACACCTTAAGAAAGGCTTGAATTAAAAAGGAATTGACGAGTTACTTTCTTGGAAACAGTTGGATGTTGAGGCATCTCCCTGATCATATCTTCAAAAAGCTAAGATCTAGAACACTACAAAAGAATAAAAACAAAATTGATCAGGGTTGTATAGTTGTACAAAGAAATCGTTGTACAGCAACGACTACATTAGTCATTATACACGCACTGTGACTGGCTTCATTAGTTGCATCTTGAGATATATAACTTAATGCGGATACGGAAATTAATGCTATGGATACCAAAACAAAATCTTAATACGACATCCCAGAAACAGAAATTACCTTACTGAATACAACATCTTTGCAACACATGTCACACCAGCAAATGCAACCTTCTTATTAAATAGATTCGCTAGGTCAATTGAACATACTTCAGCAAACCATTTTGAATCGAACTTCGTGTTTTCATAGTATATTGAGTAATTATACATCAAAGTTTAATTGCTCAAACACTAGTTTAATTGCTTAAACACTAGTCAATTGAATCGTCAGGTCAATTGAACATACTTCAGTGAACCATTTTCAATCCAAGTTCTTCATAGTACGAGCAATTATAGATCAAAGGTTAATTGCTCAAACACTAGCAAAAACACACACACACAAAAAACGGTTTGCCAGAGAGACAGTGTGTATATTACTTGTACATAAAAAAAAGTGCATATTTTCTACACAACTAAAATGGTGTGCATATTCCCTTCACAAAAAAAAAAAAAAAAAAACAGTGTGCATATCTTCCATACAGCTAAAAAGTGTGAATATTTCCTGCACAGAAAAATAAGTGCATAGAAAAAATCACACACAAAAAAAGTTCCTGAACATTATATTAGAAAGGAACACTCTTCATAACTGATGGTGTGCAAATATTCGAAACTTGCAACCTGCCTCCAAAAATGAGTAGAGAAACCTTTGTCAGGGCCTACTGGGACTGACTTTTAAAATTACTATCTATTTGAGTGCGACTACTTTAAGAATATTGCAAAAGAATTACCTCAACAACAGTAACCAAGCCTATTGTGGATGTTTCCTGCACATAATTTTCTGCGAAAGAAATACAAAAGAAAAAAAACACAGCAGTCAATTCCATATAATAAGTATGTTATTCAACTATGAAAATGTCATTACTGCATTGTCAAGTAGGCTTCTGTGGGTATTGGCTGCACACAAGAACTGTGTATTGCTGTACATATTTGCTTCACAAGTCAAGATGTGCATATTTTCTGCATAGATTGAGGTGTGCATATATGTTGCACTTAAAAATCCTTATAGTCAGTCAAATTTATATGCTTCCCCAAAAGATCTAATTCAAATCCAAATGACTAATGGAGACGAAATAAATTTACTATTGTTTTACTCAAGAATTGAAGAAACAATATGTTTAAGTAAATCCATACTAATGAGGTTCAATTCTTTTAAACAAATTTATACTACTCCTTTCCACATTCACATTCACACTCATTGCTCAATTCAATTTCTCCTAGCCATTTCAGCATACACCTAACCAAACTAATACAACCATAACAAAAAAAAGTCAAAAATATTTGTTAAAGTTATGGCCTTCTTTTCTCAATTTAAATTGATAAGCACACAAAATAATAGTTGACAATGAGAAATTGGGGTTTTGGTTACTTGCTTAATCAAACTGGAGGAATCCTGACCTGGTAGACATACTCATTGTGGATAGAAGTGAAAATGTGCAGATTTCCTACAGAGATTGAATGTGTGCAGAATTTCTACACGGATTGAATGTATGAAGATTTTCTACACAGATTGATCATTCAAATAAATATGAGCTTGCAAAGGAACCAACCTGTACAATAGGATTCTTACTATCTTCCTTGCTTTAAAACATCTCAAAACGTGTCCTATGCTCACTCGTAATTACTTGAAAAACCATTCAAACACAAAAAAAAAAAATGCACGTAAGAAGGAAAACCATAGATGTATAAGTTTACAATCACATGAACTGTGTATAATGTCTGCACGTGAAAAACTATGAATAATGTCTGCACGTAAACTGATCAGATCATAACAGAAGCATAAAGATGAAAAAATGAAGATCAAATTACATAAAAGAAGAAATAATCCCTAAATCTTCACTTAATAGTAAACAAAGCCGAACAGAAAAGAAACCAAACCGAAAAATCCAATACTCATGAATCTAATCAATTTGCTTTTGGTTTTTATCAAAACAAATCGATTAGATAAGCAATGAACACCTAAAAAACAGAAGCAAAAGATAAAATAAATGAAGACCAAATTACCTAATTAAAAGATGAACCTCATTAAAACTTCAATCGCTGAATTGGAAACTTAAAAATCTTCGGATATTGAATCGAGAAGCTCGTATCTAACTCTCGATCAATTTATACGCAAAAACGACTCTAATTTTCTCTCCAATGAATTCTGTTTCGATTACACACAAACCTATCAAGTACAATTTGATCTCCATCAAAAACTAGGGCTCGATTCAAATTTACACGACTAACTTTCTCTTTTTTTTCTCCAAAATCAACTTTAATCGATTTAGATCGGAATATGAAGACTCCAAAATGAAAAAAAAAATATCATTTCTTCTCCTTCTTCTTCTTCTTCTTATTCTTCTCTCGTATCACAATAAATCTCAGCATAATCCTCACTGCGGAGAAAACTATATCACCAACGAAGGAAGAATAAGGTAGGGTAAAGTTGGTATTAAAAATCTATTTTAAATGACGTCATTTTATGATACTTATTCCTTAGGCCCTCCGTGTTTTCTTAAGGCCATTTTAGTTAACTGGGCCAATAAAGTTTTTAACTCCCTTTAAGCCCAGGGCCATTAGAGTATGAGAGAGTGAGGAGAGGGTCAAACACTTAATTCCCACATAGGAAATTTTTTTTAAAAAGAAAACGAAACCAAATTCAATTTGAAATTCATGACGTGATAATATTTAGGTGAGGACACTTGGCAACGTATGCTTGGATTAAAAATTACAGACTCAAAAGGAAAACTTAACTTACCGTGTTTAGAATTTTATGAAAGTCCAAATTCAAATTGGAAATCGAATATCTACCATATTAGGATTTTTTTTTTTTCCAAATTAATATATAAAGGGGGGGAAATCTGCATACTTCACACATATTTTTGCGAAAATAAAAGAAATAAATAAATAAAATATGCACATATTCTCCACCTATTTAATGTATTTGTCTTGTCACACCAAATCAAAAATACATCACAACGGGGCGTGGCGAAGCCCCGCGCACACCAAATTAAAAATGCATCGACATAAGGCGGAAGGAATCCCCACACATACCAAATTAAAAATGCATCACCACGGGGTAGTGCGAAGCCACGCGCACACTAAATTACGGGCACAAATCTAGTAAGAATAAATAATATTTTAAAAGAAAAATATTGGTCCGAGTAGTTTTACTTGCATCTTTCATGATGTTGGTGGTGTTGAGCTCATGCTTATTGTAATTCAGTACAAATAGATTATTCTGTGAGTATAAAATGAAGAAATCAAATGAGGAACGACCGACCAATAAACAATGGCACCATTAATGTTTTCTTTTCTTACGTATTACACAAACCATAGAAAAGAGATCCTCTTTTCTGAAGAAAAAAAAATACTGGAATTATGTACAATATAAAAATCAGAGCTTTGAATACCATACAATAATCATATTTTACTAGCTTGATGTCACAGAAAAGTATCTTGCCACCTCCAGTCTAGGCATTCATCAAAATCAAAACTGCTTGCACAGTCTAATAAAGCGTTCTGTTGATGTTCATAACGACAAATATAGTTGAGTCCAACAAGAAGTTGGCAAATGGCTGCTTCTGTTTTTTCCCTGTCGGCAAAATACAATGTTTGAAGGAGGAGAACATTTGTCCTCGTGATAATTTGTTGCTGCTCCAAATTACGTTCTGTTTGCCACCTGATCATGTTGTGAGCTAATGGTGAAAACCATGCTAACATTTTGTCGAGTTTTTCCTTCCAATCATGAGCAAGAGGAGCATCATAGATAGCCATATTCTTAAAGTAAGACTTTAGATTAGTCTTCAAAGATTTTCTTAAGCTTTCTGGCAACATTTGATATAGATCATCTCTTGCTTCTTCACCAACTAAATGTGGGTATCGGAGGAATTTCTCAATAACAATGATAACATTCGCATAATGCAAAGCCAGAGCAGAGCCTCCAATAGTGGAAGGAGGAGCATTTACTGTTAACCTACTCTTCAGAACAAACTGGGCTCTGTTGGTCATATTAGACTTAGGCTGTCTTTGATCTCCGTCGGAAGGGACACCAAGAGCAACCCGGCTCGAACAACCAGAAAAGTATGTTTGATCTCTCCTCAACCCATTAATACTACCACTATGAATACCCACAGCCCGGTCATTATTTTGACAAACATTCTCAACTTCATCATCTAGCTCTGCCGAAGCTGAACTGCTCAAACTAAGACAATCCATGAAAAGTCTCCCAGGGCTACTTCCACAAGGAAGGTTAGAATACTCTGGACGAAAAATAGGATCACCTGGTTTTGTCGGCGTAGGCCTAGAATGTGCCCCTTTTATCTCCACGGGCAATCTCTTGATTTGTCCTGAATTCTGAACACTAGTCTTCCTTGAAGCTGGTTGTGATGGATCACTAATCATCTGAGAATGTCGGCTTCCACTTAGACGACTCAAAAACGGGCCACTTTGACCCTGAATAGAGGGCGAAACCGAACCTCCAACAGCACCTCCGGAAGAAAACTCCGACCCTAAAGCCAAAAGGTTGGAGACATCTGACCTTGAAACCGAATCCCCAAACACAGCACAAATCCTGGCGTAAATTGTACAAACAGTTCTCACCAATAATGCAACAATCTTATCATAAGTTTGATTCCATAATGAAATATCTCTAAGATGCCTAACATCTTGGCCTTGCCAAATCAATTTCTGTTCATAAGCTCTCCGAGTCTCTTCATGTTGAGTTAACTGAAACTTTTTCGATGCTTGTTCTAATTCATTCAAAACTTGCATTTCATTGTACAAACTCGACGTCGCATTCACAAATCTCTCCATTTTCCTAATCATACCTTCCATATCTTTAACTAAAAAACCCAACTCTTTAACATCAATAACACCAGTCATAATATCAGCATAAACATGTTCAAATCCTTGCAATGCAGATTCAGTACATTTCTTTCCTAATCGTGATATAACAGACGCAACATGATTTAAATCATCGAGTTTTTCAGCAATTACTAATTCTATCAAGTATAATTCATCAGATGATACTATGGTTTTAACGCCTTCTGAATTCAAGATCTCATTTTTCAGCTTAGAGATTTCTTGATCAGTTAAAGATTTGTGGAGATGCACTGTTTTCGACATAATATTTGCTACTTCAAACGAAAGAATCCCAATTGTTTCCTTATGTTCTGGTTTCTTGTTGTTGTTGTTGTTCTTTTTCTTTGATGTATGATCTAAAAGTAAAGCACTTTTAAGATTATTACTTACTTGATTCCCCATTTTCAGAATCCAAGGTTCTGCCACCATCTCTTCCTCTTCTCCAAAGCTGAGCTCAAATACTATATCACCGACGCGAAAATCTCGGATAAAACTTAACTTTTCCCGAAATTGACGAAATCTCTGAACAATCAGAGTAAAATAATTCTCAGCCGTTCAATTGGAAGCTTCTTTAAACTGAGTGAAAAATCTCAGTTATGATAAAACAAATGAAGAAATGTTTTCTCTTCTAAACCCTAGATTTATGAACAGATCCAAACTGCTTTAGTTGAGAGTGTCTCTGAAAAAGAAATCCATTATTTGAAGGAAAAGTAAAATGAAATGATAGGAAATAAATAGATAATACCACAGAATGGTAATTTTAGTAGAACTTCCACGCTTATCTTGAGTATGTATGGTTATTGATTGTTTCACTGAAACAATGTTGAAGAAAGTTCAGACAAAAAAAAAAAAAAAAAAAAAGTTTGATAAGAAAATTTTGAGTTTTTTTCCCCTTCACTGGTAAAGCTGTGCACAGGGTGCGCATTTTAGTGACAAACCATTGAAGAAGAGGTACTTGAAATGATTTGGAAGGAGAGAGGAATTGTGGGGAAGGCAAAGGATTAGGAAGAATTGAGAGGGAAAATAAAATCAAAGAGGATTTAGGGGAGAGATTTTATTTTGTTTTTTTCAGAAAGTAGGTCAACAAAATCACCTTAATTATAGTAGTTAACTAAAGATTTTACCTTTTGATTTTTCATTCAAAATCTGGTTATTAAATTGTAGCAAGTTTTTCCTTTTTGAAATTAAAATTTATGAGTAAATCTCATATACTGAGAGCATTCAAGTTTTGGAAATGAATAATTTGACATTTTACTGCTTTTGACTTTATTTGGGTGTTAAATGTTGTTTTACGGGGTACACTTAAATGACTAATCAAACAATAAATACTACCATTAAATGGTACGGATGGTGGAAGTAAATAATGACGGGGTACACTTATTTTATTTTATTTTTAGGGGCAAGAAAAGAGCTAACTGCCTTGTAAGGTAGTTACCAATAAAAATTTGCCCTCATAGTGTGGGAGCGTCTGTAGAACTAGAAGCCTCCTAGCCGTTAGATTCACTGGATGTGACATTATCAAACCGGGAATAAACCACAGTTAATCTTTACGTTTTGATAAAAAAAATTAAACAGATCATACTGTGATATTTATATCGAGCGACTCTTTTATAATTTCTCAACTACTGAAGATTGGATGCTATTTGTAGTATCTTGGTTGAACATAAAGGTTGTGAGCGTTTCTCGATTAATAGTGAGCGTTTCTCGATTAATAGTGTTTTCAATCAAAAACTGTAAGTAGTTTTCGTAATTTTGAGAACAAAATTTGTATGCACCAATTATAGTAGAACTTTACAATCCGGTTGAAGCAATCCATGTTTGGTTATTGTCTGTTGTTTTTGACTTTTTTTTTATGAGCGAGCAGATCCATCACAATCTATGATCTTTCTGGTTTTGGACCACATATTGGAACTCATGCATTAAGCTCTAATCATTCTTATAGCATTCATATTTTACTCAGATGCTTTATGAATCCCACATTTGTCCTAATAGATTTATCACACCTTTCTTGATTAAAGTAGCCTTAAAAGTATCAGAGACTTCAGACATGGGATGCATGGTTGGTAATGCTTAATTATGATGTAGTTTTAATTCCTTGATTCAGTTTTTTGTTGCGTATATGAATCTGAATTAAGCTTATAAATTGTTTCTTAAAAATTATTGAGAGAGAAAACTCATCACAATATATTTGGTGCGAAAGGTTAATAATCACTTGAAGTTTATCTAACAACGAGCAAAGGAAGAGATAACGATATATTTTTGTTGATATGCCAAAAAAACAAACAGGGAATAAATAACTGTTGTTTAACCGTAGTTTGATGATGTCACATCAAGTTAATCTAACAGCTTTAGAGCTGCTAGGTCAAGATATGCTCCCGCATTGTGGGAGCAATTTTTTTCTAGGCAGTTACTCATCAGTTATAATTGTGGAAATTAAGTGTTTGACCCTCACCTCATTCTTTCTTACTCTTATGGTTTTGGGCTTAAAGCCCATTTAAAAATTCTTTAACCTATTTTATTGAAATGAACTTTAAAAAAGAATGAGGGTCATATGAATAAAGATGTTAAATGATGTTAAAATTTGACATAAACTAAATTCTTGAAGGGTATAATTGTCAAACCAACTTCAATATAACATATCTCACAAACCATACGTAGGAATTTGACAAATTTTATATATTTAGAAAGGTTTTTGAAAGACCAATCCAACAGCGTAAATACAAATATCAAATTATTCATATTTTTAGAATTTTTTATTCCTTAAATGATTTTTATTTTTTTCTTATTTGTGTGTAGATATTATCCACAGAATGTTGTAAAAGTAAAACTATTATTCAAAATAAAAAAATTTAGTGTGCAGATATTATCCACGACTTTTTTCGGTGTGCAGCTATTATCCACGGTGTTTTTCTAGTGCGCAGCTATTATCCATAATGTTAATTAACCTTTCATAATGGTTTTTACTATAATATGTACATTAAATAAGTTTATAAAACCATTTTTTAAAGATGAACAAACACATTGATATGAAGTTGTGTAGAAAATATCCACGACTAGAATCCGTGCAGGAAATATGCACAACTAGAATGTGTGCAGGAAATATTCACAATTGTTTAAGGGCCAAGAGAATAATTTGCATAATTATTTCTATGACCCCACGGCCAAAAGAGTAAGACACATGTTTTCTAGGGTCATAAGAATAATTAACCCGTTACAATTTGGTCCGTAGAGATACCTCGTGCATCATGCAAGGACTGATGTGCATTATATAAAATATCTTCATTGCCGTTAACTCCTACTAATTTAAGGTTTCTCAATAAAAATATTAAGTTGGACCTTTCCAATTGAAATTGTTTAAGTGAGTAGAAGGTGTAGCTAGAGTAATTAAATTAACTGTCGTTGTGTTCTGATCTCTAGTGACTTTGATCTGATCGCCTAGGACAAAAGAGACTGCTTCAAAAATTTCATTCATCATTTGATGGAATCCCAGATTGAATCTTCCTTGAACTTCTTTACTGAGCTCACTTTTATTTCCTTCAGAGTTGCATCATTTTCAGCTTTGAAGTCGATGTTGGTTCTTTGCAACTCTTTGGTCCATCAACTTTTTGTATATTAAAGTTGTGCAAGGTTTGTAAAACGACCGTTTTTTCTGGACAAGACGGGAGTTAAAATCCGTGTAGTGTGGCGCGTTCAATGTTTGTAAAACGGATATTTTTCAGGAAAAGATGGTTGTTAAATGCGGTCACATTATAATGATATATAGCATGGTGTCTTTGTATCTCCTCTAAATATATATTTTTATTCGAAAACGACTGAGTAAATTAACGAGAGAAAAAAAAAGAAATTCTTTAAAGAAGTGGTAATCCTGATGAGATATATAAATACTATCTAGTAGCCGACCAGCCGTCAAGAACTTGCTGAAAATAAAACACCAAAAAACATAACTTTTTGAATAAACAGAAGAATACGAAACAATGCTTAAGTAATGCTAATGATACGCTCCAAATTGTGCAGAACCATATTCAAATATATGTTCTCCAAAAAAATTGTGCCAACAGACCAATTGAAGATTAAATATTTCACTTCATAGAAAAATGATCATAATCTTTGTATTTTCCTTGAATAACTTTCTGTTGCACTAATTCCATATTATCCACCAGATTGTTAATGGAATCTGACGAGGTGTCGAACTCGCAAAATATAAATTATAAATTCCTTACTTCTCTTTAAACTAACTAGTAGTTTACGAATAAGCGGTTCGTTCTTAAGGGAGAGTTGAGCTAAAGTTGTCAATTTAATTTCTGAAAAAGAATAATGTAAGACAGTGAACACAAATATTAATGAAAATATGAGGATGAGAATGATTAAGGACTCTTTCTTAGCCATGGAACAAGAATCTTATTGACATAGCTATGCTTCTGTAGTATACCCATTACTAATAACCCTAGAATATTCAGTACGTTCAAATATCCCGCAATCTCATGAATTCACCGGACATGAAAGCGCTCGACTACCGGATTCTACTCATTCAAGCTACCTAGAAGTACGCTCTCTAGATATAACTAAATCAAATGCATTAAGTTTCGTGAGATAGGTCATTCCTAGTGACAAATACATAAGCTCGAATCATCTACTAGTGTCAATCTCTACAAATGGATATTTAAAAAAAATCCCATCGTCAATAACCACATATTACTACTTGTATTAAGAGTCTCTAGACAATTACGGGTCGAAGAGTTCTCAAATAGCAATAGAATTATCAAGCAACCATCCAATTTACAACTTAAATGATTGAGAAATAATTCGTAAATATTATTGGTACCGTAGAGAATGAACAATAACAAAATAATTGCAAGAAAACATGCCTTTAAAATATCAATATAAATTCATGTCCGGACGTCGAAACTGTCTCTAATCAAATATGCTTAGCCACTGGAGTTCATGGAAAACAAAGAAGCAAATAAAAATAGAAATAAAAATACAAAACCAAACAGCCGCAGGTGAAGTTGACTGTGGACTGATAGTGTTGGCGACGGTATAGCCTGGTGATTATGGAATGGTGGTGGCGTGCTTGAACTACTGCTGTCTTGGGGATATATTGTCTGTGATCCCTGCTGCGTGTATGCTAGTGATGGTGTGGACTGCACAGGAAGCTCCTCTCGCTGATGTGTTGATGGTGGTAATATGGACTGTATGGTGGTACTGGGGGTAAGATGAACTAGTGGTGTAGCTTGAGTATGAGTTGCTGCTGCTATGGAATGGAGCTGGTGGATATATGCAGGTGGTAAAGATGGTAATGGAGATGCAAAAGATGATGCTGGCGGGATGCAAGTGGGGGATGCAAGTGAGTAGATGCTGGTGTTGATGGCTATATGCAAGTGGTAATGGAGATGATGGAATAGAGATGCGCAGGTGATGGATGATGCAATGCTAGTAGATGTTCAGCGAGAAAAGCACGCTAAAACTAGGGTTGCGGCAGTGGTGAAGGGGTATATGATGTAGGGTTGTATCCCTAGTTTCACTTTTATAGCTCAATGTTCTGTTGCGGTTCCACGCAACCCAAATTCCTAATCCATCGCAATTTCTATATCAAGTCTTAATCTACATCCATCAATCACTTTAGCGGCTGCAGTCCACTTTCTAAACGCTCTCAACCTGACTTTTTGGACAAACTTCAGTTCATCTGATCTTCACGGCTTTGTACCAAGTCAGTAAACCCATGTACCCAATTTTCCGTGTTGTTTCCAGTTTCTAACTCTTTTAATCAAACCCACCGAGTCCATGACACATCGATATTTTCAAGCTTTGTCAAACCCTTTAAACTGACCCACAAATCCTTATCCTGAGACCATTATCCCACTGAATTTATGGTCACAGCAGAACCCCAACTGTATACCAATAATTTCGTGTTGTTATCAAACTTAAATCCTTGTCCTACTATTCGCAAAGACTCATAGAAGCTGAGTTTAAGCCACTTCTACCTTGTTCTTTATCTACTCTAAACCCTTAAATTTCGTTTCAAATACGCAACGGAACCATTGTCTAACTGACGGAATTGCTGGTTCAGGCAACTATTAGTACTTGACCTTGAATGTGAAGAACAGACCACTCAGGCATTGTCTCGAACATTTGATATGCGTCTTGCAAACTGATGAGTATATGCATTGGCTGTATATTAAAGGTTAGACATAACCCTTTCCCTGCGAGCATTCAAACACAACCCACATTCATTCAGTACTTCAAATCATAATTAGCCTCTTTAATTCCTCCTCCAACCATCACCGATTTTCAATGGCAGAAGTGGCAGCTTCATGGCTGCTTTCTCTGGAAGCAAAACACACTAAAAGCTTCTCAGAACTCGAATCAAATTCGAATACAATCATAACCCAACATTCCTAATCTAATAAAACTCTAAAGTACCCGTTCAATGTCCTTCTTTCACGACCAAGATCAATGGCAACAATAAACTTCTTTGGCTGAACAACGGCTTGAACTCTGTCCTATACCAAGACAGACTCATACCACTTCTGTTGGCTGAACTTCTCACTTTAGAAAATCTACCCAGACCAATGAAATCTCTCGTGCGAACCCAATGGCTCGTTGGCGTGAGCAGCTAGGAACTCAGGTTGGAGTGGGTTTGGTTGAAGCCGAATGACAACGACCTAGACTCTCATCTAGTGATTTAAGGAGGCAGGTACCCTGAGTAAAGACGCAACTGCACTTGTACATTTCTAACTTTAGGCTTAGTGACTTCCCCGAGCAGAAGTTGTTACTGCCTTTAGTGAATTCTAGTTTTGACAATTCTGAGACACCTGTGTAAATGTCTCCGAGTAATGAATTGAGTTTTTTTTTCTCATCTTACGTATCACATGACTCCAAATACCTACAAAATGTAAAACAAGCGTAATATACAACTAATACAAGATAAATATTAAAGAAAAGTATAAGAAAATGATATTCGAATGATGTAATTTAGGTACCTATCAAATTCCCCCACACTTAGACTTTGCTAGTCCTCGAGCAAACTAAAGTAAAGTAAAGTAAATACAACTCCTTTTCGTTAAGTATATGATTACACTTAGCATGTATAACAAGCCTTTAAACCCCTGGGTGTACCTAGTGGACGAGTTATAGTCTCGTGAGGGTTTACAAGAGATATACCCACAAAACCTATACTCCAACTCATAGTTATTTTTGAACGATAAAGGATAATTAAACACTAAACAAGCTATTTAGTTGGCATCTAATCCCGACTCAGCTGAAATATACCTCATCGTCGAAAAAAATATTTCATCTACTTAGAAAGGCTAGTGTTCATTCTAAATTGTTCAAAAATCTCTAAAAGTTGGAGTTTTGTATACGTCAATTTTTTTTTCTTATGGAACCCTACCCCCACACTTAAATCAAACATTGTCCTCAATGTTTCAAACCATTGAAAAAAATAATAAGAGGAATACTTGGAAAAAAAATAAGGAAGTAAGAATTGGAATTGTTCACCTGATTGACGCATACGAATAATGTTCAAAATAGATTCCCCATATATCAATAATCTGAAAATTTGAGGATTTACCCATAGAACAATCTGCATATATAGCAATAGCTTCACAAGAATATTAGCAAATGGTGGGAAAAGTAAAATTACCATCCCACGAGAGTCACCCCCACACTTAGTATTTTCTACACTCGGAAGTGTATACAAAACATAAGTGGAAGGCACTTCTACTCGTTCCTCTTGGAAAACCTACATGGTGTTAGACTCAAACACTTATGGTTGATACTTGGAAGCATGAAATTCGGAAAGGACTTTAGAAGCACATAATTCCATCCCCAAATGAGGTACTTTCATAAAAGATGTATTAACAACTCTTTGAGAAACTACTTCTAGTTTGGGAGGATCATCATTAGATGGAGATTCATGTAAATGGTTAGACAAACCTTGCAAAACCTCATGTATTACGGGATCCTCGGTACTGCTGGATAATTCCGCTCCCATATTACAAATATCATCATTCTCACTCAAACTCTTGTTAAGACATTCATTGGTTTCTTATATAACAAGTTGACTTCTCATTCAAAGTATCGACTACCTCTGGATTTGGGGTAGGGTGCACAAAGAAGTCATAATCATCATCGCTCTCATACACAACATAAGACTTACCATCAATAATTGTAGTGTTTTTAGACTCAACTTCTTCATTTTGAATAGGAGAATGATCATTATGATCATGAGTTAAGCTAGTAGCACTATCATTATCAATATATTCCAAAGGTTCATCATCCTTGGAATCTTCTTCTTGAGGCTCTTCTCCATTATCCACACGACGGTTAACCTCCATATGTATGGCCCTAGAAATTGCTTGAAGAGTTTCTTCTGTTGCTCCCTCTTCTTCCAACTGCTCATATTGTTTAAAGAGTTTCTTTATGTTAACACGTTTTTCGCTACTACTCACAATAGGTTCTCTAGACTACGTCTCTTCCCGTTGAATAGGTGAAAGATCATAAGTACGATCCGGAACAGGTCTAAATATATTATCATAGGATTAACTTGGTACGAAACTCGACACGTTGGTAGTTGAGTTAATCTGGCTCCATGTACGTCGCAAATCCTTGAATTCTTCAAACATCTGCATGAAACTAGATTGGAACGTATGAGAAGTATAACCTTCTCTCCATACTTGTGATTGTCCACTTACATAACCACCAAAAGGTTGCGGTGTATGAGAATAATCACAAGGTCCTGTAAAATAATCATCATAGCCAAAAGATTGGTTTTGATTGTATCCACGTATGGTTGGAAGCTATTGTAAGAGTGAGACTAAAAATCAAAATTATTACTATAATATGCATGGTCTTGTGAACCATATGTATTATTCCCAAAAGGATACATCTTGAAAAATTAACAAATGAAACAAATTTCCTTGATTGAGTCTGACTGTCTAGTTGATTCTCTTGGAATTATATTGGAGTTAGTCCATACAGATTGCCTAACGAAATATTGGGTGTGGTTGTTAGACCCCCGCCTTTTCACAGACTTTATGAGGACATGTCTTCCTATTGGGTTAAAAAGAACATATTTCCAACTTGATAATCTGAGCTTGAGTTTATCCACTCCAGGCTTGAAAGAGTTTATCTTGCTCCCATGAGTGAAGAGAGGTGAGCCAAGATTGTCATTTGTCTGAAGAACTTGAACTCCCATAGAATTGCTGATAATGTGGATCAGATTAGGGTCAATATTGTTGCTGAAAAAAATACCAGATTTGCTGAAGTTGATGAGCTAACCAGAAGATTCACCAAACATTTTAAGGATATCCATTAGATTTTGGTTTTCTATCCTATTAGCTTTGCAGAACACCATGCAGTCATCAGCAAAGAGAAGGTGATTGATGGTGGGGGCATTCTTGCAGATCTTAATGCCAGTGATAAGGCCCATCTCTTCAGCTTGGATGAGATTCCTAGATAGAGCTTCCATGTAGAATAAGAAGAGATAAGGGGGACAAAGGATCACCTTGCCTGATCCCCCTTGATGGTTTGAAGAACCTATCAGGAGAGCCATTAATGAGAATAACAGAGGAAGTAGTAGAAATACGCTGATAGATTTTTCCACACCAATGATCATTGAAACCAATTTGCTTCATTATGGTTATTAAGAAACCCCGATTAACTCTGTCAAAGGATTTGGCCATATCAATTTTTATTCCCATATTACCATTCTCACCTTTCTTTCCTATTTTGGGTCCCATAGTATGAATAATTTCATGAGATATGGCAATGTTGTCAGAGATTTGTATGCCATGAATGAAAGATGATTGGTATTCGGAGATGATCTTATTTAGGTAAGGCTTCATTCTTTGAGCAATGAATTTGGAGATTATCTTGTAGGTGGTGTTACATAGGCTTATTGGTCTGAAATGGCTTGGAGAGGATGGGTTATCAGTCTTGGGTATAAGAGATATAAAGTTAGAGTTCATTTCCTTTAGCATGTGACCAGAGGTGAAAAATCTTTGGACCATTTTAGTGACATCCTCTCCTAGAATGTCCCAATTTTCTTAGATTTTTTTGAAGGAAAGCCATCATGGCCGGGAGCTTTATCTCCAACCATGCTGAAAAGAATAGATTTGAAAAGAATAGATTTGATCTCATGGATATCTGGCAGTTTATTAAGAATGAGGTTATCATGAGAGGTTATGGTAGTTGGGATAAGTTGAATGATATTGGGATTTATGTTAATAGGTTCAGTAGTTGCCATGTTGGAGAAGTGGTTGGTGAAGCAGTTTGTAACCTCCTGAGAGTCAGTTATCCAAACACCATTTTCATCCTGTATAGAATCAATCTTATTTTTCTAGATCTGCATTTTGTGGCTCTATGGAAATAACTTGTATTCTCTTCTCCCAGCTTGATAAATTGATCTTTGCTTTTAGTCTTCCAGAACTTTTCTTCAATGTCTAAGCAGTCACTGAGGGTCTTTCTTGCAGTCCTGATAGTTTTCCCTCTATCCATTCTGAAGTAGTTATTGTGAAGCCAGTTCAGATGTTGCTTGCATTCTTCATATTGGTTTTAATGTTACCATAAACTTCTTTGTTCCAGGTTCTAATTTGGAGTTTTATATCCTTGAGATTTCTGGCAATGAAGAAAGCACTAGATCCAGAGAAGGTTTTGCTCCAACATTCAGCTATAATTTTCTTGCAATATTCATGCTCCATCCAAGGCCCAAAAAACTTAAAGGGGATGCTACCATTTTTCCAATGAGGATTGAAGTTTAATAATACAGAATGATGATTAGACCATATAGCCAGCATATTAGATATGGTGGTGTTGGGGTATAGGTGAAGCCAACTATCAGTAGCAATTCCTCTATCTAGCCTTTGCTCAGTTAGAGCAGGGCCAGTTCTTTTGTTAGACCAAGTGAGAGGACATTCAGTAAAACCAATGTCCACCATGGCCGTCTCAAGAATTTGTTATTAAGGAAATTTGCCTCAGTGGTATCAATGGGATGAGTGTTGAATTTTTCAGAATCATGGAGGATGAAATTGAAATCTCCCATAATCAGCCAGGCGAGCTGATTAGTAGTTATAATGTTTTCAATCATTTTCCATGATTCAGATTTTTTTGGTTAGCTCATAGGGGATACCATAATAACCAGTGAAAATCCAAGGGGGGCTGTTAGCAGGACTGACCATAGCATTGATATGGTTAAGAGAGAAGTCAATAACCTCAATTTTGAGGCTACTTTTCCATATCAAAGCTAAGCCACCAGCAGTGTCACTTACCCCTCCTGGTTCAACAAACCGAAAATTGCTAACATTTATTTCCTTCATGGTTTTCTTAAGGTTATCCTTTCTTTGTTTATTTTCAGAAAGAAAGATGATGCCAGGATTGAGTTTGTTCAGCATGTCATTCTTGTATCTTTTAGCGTCCTTGGTGCCCAAACCTTGGCAATTCCAAGCCAGAGATGTAAAGAATTGCCAGAAGTAAGACACATTTGGATATTTTGAGATTAATCTTCTAGTAATATGGTCATAAAAAAGGTGTGTGTGAAATATGCATATAGGTAAGCTGTTGATGGCAGTGAAACTGGCTAAACAAGCTATCAAGTGAGTTAAGTTAAAATAAATAGCAAATTTAGTCTTAAGGATGAGTGTAACTAATACCTTGCATTCAGGGTTGATGTTTTCCAAAGTACCATTAGCCAAACTTTGGGTTGGAGTAGTTTGGTGATCTTTCACGGGGGTGTCCAAGTCTTTGTATCTCTTAAGCTTGTCAGCATCAGTAATACTAAAAGTTCTTTTATTCACACTGCTGGTAGGCTTCTTTCTCTTGTTGTCAACAATACCAAAAGCTCCAAGTTTTCCCATAGAAGTTTCAAAGTGGTGATCTTTTTTATTTGCCTTCCAGGCCTCTTTCTTCTTCTTGGAAATTTCAAAATCCATTTTAGCTTTAATCTGGGTTAGGGTGGGTAAATAATAAAAAGAAAAAGGCTTTGGGGGAGGAGAGTCTGGAAAAATATTAACATTTAGGGGTTGGGCAGGATTAGTAGAATTTTGAGGTCCTTGAGCTCTGGCAGCAGCTTTCATGTTTTGTTGTTTTTTCTTGTAAGAGCTAAGAATCTTTTTGGCCATGTCCATATTTATGTTTCTAATCTGACATGCAAGAACATCAGGTTTGAGAGGGTTCAACAATACCATTTAGATGAGGTTGAGCTCCAAAGATGAGTGGGCCACTTAAAGAGGTGGCTAGATTGGCTATATCATTCTCCAACTCCATTTTCTTTGCATGTTTCATTTCGGCTTCAAAATCCATTGCAGCATCAGTATCAGAGTAAGGTCTGTGGATAACAACTTTTCCAGCAAGGACACTTTTCTGCTTCTGAGTTATAGGGGACTGAGGGGGTTGGCTTGGCATGGTGTTGATATGGTGTTGGGTTGGTGGGATAGGACAAAGAGGGTTTGGGTGGTCAAGAATTCTGTGAACTTTGCAGAATTTGATACCATTGAGAGCATAAGAAAATTCCAACCAGTGAGAGATAGTGGTGGTCTCAAAAGCTTCAATTCCAAACTTAAGGGGTCTTGTGACATCAATCGTAAGCTTGACTTCCATATTCTTTTTGTATTTGTCTCTTCCATATGGTTTCTTAGCCTCTTGGAAGATTCCAGCAGGTTTCAAGATTCCTCTAATGTCAGGTATTATGTGTTTAGGAATTCTCTTAATGAGCAGCCAAACTATGACTTTGGAGAAAATCTCTTTATCAGTTAGATCAGGACCAGCAGCAGGGACTTCAACAAGGACCATAAGCTTTTCAAAAACTCAACTGGTACCAACTTTTCTAAGAGTAGAGTAATACTCTTCATGAGTGAGCCTCTGTATGTAGAAATTTATTCCACTGTTCCATATATCAACTTCAATTCTGCTCAACCTTTCCCAATTGTTATTTACTTACTCTTATAGTTTATGAAGTTACTTACTCTTATAGTTTCAAAGCAGATATTGCTGCATAATTTTCCTATGAAGCACCGTTTCCAGTCTAACTTATGCTTAGTTTGGATGTTATCAGAATTGAGGAACACTTTTAGAAACAAATCTTCAGGCATGGCCATAACAGATTTCATTTTATCTACTAATCTATCAATGCAGTTGGGATTGGAGTTTGAAGAGGATGACATGAGGAGAAATATGAGGAAAGGGTAATGGTTACTACTCCTAGTGAAAGTGAGAATGAGATATAAATTATTTGGGGGGAGATGGGCAGCTTTAATTTGAATTTTGTCCACGGGTGTGAGATGGTACAAGTGAAGTTTAGGGCAGTTCAGTTTTTGTTTTTTGCTACTTCCAATAATATGGTTCCAGCTGATCCCTTTCATAGATTTACATACGTGTAAGTACAAGTTCACGTGAAGGGACTTTGACCTGTGGGAGGGTTTTCGTCTGTTGGCTAATGGTACTTGGAGAATTGACATGTGAGACATATCAGAGAAGAAAAACGTTTCAATAATTAAGACATATCAGAGAAGAAACAAAACATGATAATAAACTATATTCCTAGAACTCTGAAGTTAGTATTACGTGTAAAAATTATGGTACAGAAATTTTTGCTAGCATGCTTAGGGTGATCAATACTAGACAGCATATGGCTAATACGATTCATAGTAAGGATTATATCAAATCCGTTTTGATTAAAGGACCAAACTGGTGTCTGAGCCAACCCAGGAAATATTTTACGATTAATAATTAACATAGTGTGAAGGACTCTAATTATATGCATATTCAGGTGATGAGTATTGAGAATATCAGACACGTGTAACTTAGTTAGTGAGATAGACAAGACCAACTCACTTCTGTGCATGTCATCGATAGAGAGTGTGGCCTGGTCAAGACTTTTAAATTGTAATGAAATATGTAGATTACGTACCTTAGACTTGAGACCATTTTGATTGGAGAAGGACAGGTCTCTAAGGTTTTGTTAACTAACCCTGATAGAGCTGGGTTTCGGGTTGTTAGTGTACCAGAAATGTAGAAGCCCATTATGCAAAATCACCAAAGTTAATTGATTTGGTATGTGCCAGCAGCATGAGTACAATCAGAGAAGGTTGGGTTGCATGTCGCATGATGCATACCGCTTAACGCAAATTTTTAAATATGGATTATAGGTGTAATGATGGCCATTGCAGTCTAAGGACGTGACTGAAAGAAGTTGCGTCTGATTAGTGTGCCAATGGAGAGGGGATTGCAAGAGTAAAAGGGGACGCTTACTCTTGACGGTAGAAAAATAGAGTCTGTTACTCTTCCTATGAATATTGAATTTATTTTGGAGAGCCAACTCTTCATTTTCTTATTCATCTTCTTCTTAGAAAAAAAAACAGAGAGAGAGATTTCTTTCTATCAGAAAGATCAAGAAAGCGTGCCTCGAGTTTTCTATAGTGAGGATGAGATTGTTGAGGAAACACCTGAGATTTTGGAGGAGCATACATTGAGTTGGTGCAATCCCAATTATCCCATCTCCAGTTTTCCCTATAAAATTGCATTCCCAAATGAACGAGAGGCAATCAATTATACCCGCAATTTGAACTGGCACTGGAAGAATTTGCGTTATAATCGAAGGGTAAAGATGGAGCAGATGTATGATCAGATCCGACCAGAAAGTGGAACGGTTATGGTGCAGCAAAGATTCAACATACCAACTCCAACTCAGGTAATTTGATTTTTACACTGATTATTGTATAGTTTAGTCGCATGAAATTAATCCTTGGCTAATGGGTATGTTATGAGATTTTGCAGCATCATGCAGGAAATAGGACTGCAGCACAAAGGTTGTTTCAGGATAGTGTTTATGAAGAGAGGGGAAGTAATAGTGGTGGTAGCATGGGAAGGGTAGTCTTTCACAATAGTGTGCATGAGGATGGAAGTGGAAGTGGTACCAACAATGATGAAGAAACCATCCCTTCTGAGAAAAATGGAGATAGACCCACGCCAGTTTATGTGAGTCGTGAACCAGGACATGCATGGATTGCAAGTGAAGGTTGGGTTGTGTATGCTACTCATCCACAGATTGGTTGATATGTGGGAAATGAGGGTGTTGTGCTTGTTGGAGATAGTTATGTTGTCACTGGAGGGGTGCGTCAAGGGTTCTTTGCTAATATTATGCCAGCACCTATTAGAGCTGAGATTCGAAGGAACGCTGCAATCCCCATTCCTCCTCAAGCAATTGTATTTCCACAACTTGACATGTTGTGTCTAGTAGTTGTCCGAATTGCATTTGAGGTGGCCATAGTGGAAAATGCAAGTTATGGAGAGGTGAATCCACCAGGCCTGGGTCAGGAAGTGCAACCACACATGGGACCAACACTAGAGCCAGCTGAAGGACCGATGCCACTAGCACCAGTAGGACCTGCACCTATAAGAAATAGAAATGGACAAGCCTACCCTCATGTTCGTCCAACCAGTAGACAAGCTATTCGGGAACGCCAGAGGATGCGAAGTGTTGGTCCTAACAGACCCAATTCTTTCTAAACAGGTAAAATGCAAATCTAGATGCTGCAAGATGAAAGAAATGCTACTTAAAACTTTAAGATTTTCAGATAATTTCACTTTTTTGGTTATTTTGGTGAATTGTAAGGTAGTGGAATGTTTATGAATGTTAGGCTGAATTTTAATATGATTTCAATGATATTGAATGACTGAATGATCATGATTATAGCATTATTTTTGCAAGCCATATTACTAGTCCAGGATGAAACAAATATGAAATTGGTTTGACTAGTATGAATAAGAATAATAAGATGTAAGTTAGAAGGATTAGCATTCATGATGCATATTGGATTTAGTAAAACCAGAGAAGAATTGAGTGTTACCTGATTACACCTGAGATAATGTTTCCTTAAGGAAGGAGATGTACAACAGCTAGTGTTGTCAAAGATTGGAAGAATTCCACAAGACATAGTAAGATTTAGCTTTAAGTTAGGCTTAGGATGAGGATGGTTGGGAAAAAGATTATGACTCAGGTTATTAAGAGTAGAAGGGATTTTGAGATCCCACTTTGGGTAGATTAGGACATGAATCAGAAGGGGTTTAAATTGGGTTTTTGGGAAGGTTGTTTTATCAGGGGGTTTGGTAGAATTTAGGTCTTCCTTTGTTTGGGTTGTTTGGGGGCATGATGGTGTTAATGGAGGATTCTTGGTGGGATTGTAGGGGGTTTGGTGAAGATGATGGGATGACAGGTATGGATGCAAAAAAATTGAGATTGAGCTTGAGTATGAGAGCTCTCAGAGAACTTGGAAAGGGGTTTGTGATTGTGATTAAGTTTTCCAAATAGGTTGTGATTATAGTTGTAGTAGTTGGTGTTGTGCTGTTTGAGTGTTCCAGACGTGATTGTGAAGATTGAAGCTATGTTGCTTGTTGTTCTTGTCACAGGCACCATTGAGGTTTAGTGATTGTGATTTTTGTGTTCCATAGTATCGGTGATTTTAGTGATTTTGGTTAAACCATTTGTGTCTGTGATATTTGAGAAGCCTTCCATACTTGGATGAAACGAATTGCAGAGATTAGAGCGAACCAATAGAGATTAGTGAGGCTTTATGAATAATCAAGAGAAGGGGATGAAAATATGGTGAGAAATCTGGTAAGAGTCCAGCCAAAACTAGCCGTTAGGGCGCTAGCATCTAGAGCAATGGAAAGAAAATATATTCGGAAGGGGGAGAAATCAGGTGAGGGGGAGAGAAAAGGAGTCGTACAATGAGAGAGAACACATGATTTAAGTTGGGTGCACAAAATATTCCAATTAGTGAGTGACCAGAATGCAAAATAAACGAAAACTAAAAACCAATCACCTACGAATGTAGAGGTCCGGGGTAGAAAATTTCCAATTTCTTGTATTCCATTTCTTGATTGATATGATTTTCTTTAACGTTAGTCCTTTTCCATCTTTGACTTTGAAAGTTCTTCCGAACTTCTCAATAGAAACAAGCACCCTTGAATAAAGTCATTAGATCACCCAATCGTATTCTGAAGTGAGGACAATCCTTCCAACTTTCACTCTTTTTCACTTTTTAGTTGTCCTAGCTACTACATAAAATTCTATGTTTTTTTTTTCCTTTTAGGTCTCTCTGTTCTACTCCATGTTGAAGTCACCTAAAAGATGAATAAGATAATTTAAACTTAATCAAAATTAAATTACCTAATACCACTTTGATTCAACTTTTGGCAAAGGTATCTGTGAGTCTATTTTATTTTTTTCTTAATCCAAATCAGCTTATGTCCCGTAGTACAGTTGACACGTAAAAGAACATATCTCATGGTTCCAACAAAATTAGAAAGCTTAAACCCCATTTCCAAAATGTACTACATAATTTCTAGTGCATTTCGGGGACCAGTTATTTAGTACTCTTACTATTACCCTGAACTTATAGCATCTCCAATGCTAAGGGTCAAGGTCTTAAATTGATATAACACATATGATTTAAGACTTTTTCTACCAACTTTTCATCTCCAACATTAGGATGAAGGTTATAAAAAGAGATGGCATGTCCATGTGGGGACCAAGTGGGGGTAAAGGAGAAAGTCTAAATAAGACCTTTTTCATGACCCTGGGTCTTAAGTCCACATCATCTTTTGTCTCTAAATTTAGACAAAAAGTGTTAGATAGGACGTTGGAGATTGGAGATGAAATTTAGGTAGAGGGTGTTATCTTTATTATTTTTTGTCATGTAGTAAATGACTCAGAACCAAAAGGTACTAATAAGACCTCCATATAGGATGACCTTGACCCCGAGCATTGGAGATGCTCTTATAATGTTTTCGTGGGACATCTTCTTCCACATTGAATGCATGAAAGGGCACTTGTGACATTTTATTTTTGATATAAAATTTGTACCTAAAAAGTTAAAGTTGGTGAAAATTTATGTGGAAACTACGAATAGCCCTATAATTTGAACAAGTGTATCTGTTTGGTCGTGTTGACTCGATCCAATTGCTCTATGGTCCATTTTAGAAATATGTTTTTAGTTTGTCCTAGGAACCATTACTCGTGTGGATGATGTCCTCAATGACGTGACCAATTTAACATCAAAAATATCATTTTATTCTCTTTTTTCCTTTCTTTTCGTAAAAATAAATAAAAAAACTTAAAACTTCCAGATAATAAAAAAAAAGTTTAAAACTTGAAACAAAAAATTGACGAAAAAGTTTATATATTTTAAATATCTTTTGAATCATGAGTCAAAAAAAATAAAATAAAAATTATTATTTTGATTTTAGGTCACAAAAAAGTGACCAAAATTATTTGGGTCACGAATAAATTTTAATTAGAGTTTGGCTCAGGGCCATTGTTGACCGTGTTGACAGTTAGAAAATTTAGTTAAATATAGAAATGACCGACTAAAACCTAGAGATCGATTTATTTACTAACTCTACCCTTTTATACTCTGTTAGATTCAAACGTCTTCATCTCCTCCTACATTCCACGGATCTTTTTCTCCATTCAAAGTTAACAAAAGAAAACGGAGAGACAAATCAATTTTTGGTGTGGAAACAGTTTCAGAGTTATATTAGTTTGAGTTAACTTTGTAGGAAAATAAATCGAAGAGTTTTGATGGATCCAATTCAAAGGATTCGAAGTTTGGAAGACTAAGTTATGGTTTGTAGAAAACAGTAAGTACATGAAACCCACCTTAGCTTCATAATGCCTAGCCACTACACGAGCTTTAACCTATGATTTAGACTTCCTCTTTCTCATCTTCATAAGCTTCATACGGAAAGAAAATGATAGAAAAATAAATAAATTAAAGAACTGTTACTAAAATCGAATGAACTTTATTAGAAATGGTATTCTTATGTTATATTATACTCTATCAAGAACACTACCTATCAAACTCGGTGTTCATACGTCTCTGCACTAAAGTGAACACCAGCATGGTACTGTTGATGTTGATTTAGGAGACAAAAGACGGTAGTTAGCGGAGTGCTTAAGGCTTGTGCATGATCAAAAATGTTTGGTTTGTTCTCGAATTTGAATTTGGTGCAGGGAAGGAGGTACAACGAGTCTAGAAAATCAATAACAATCGCATCCCTGGATCATTAGTTTTTCGCACACAAGGCGCTTGTGGAAATACCTGAATGAACTTTCTCTCCATAGCCACGCCCGTTAGATATGATTGATATATTAATTCAGGCCGTTAGATGCAAACGGCAACTAACGGCGTTAACGAAATACAAATTAATTAAAATTTGTTTTATTTTCCTAACTGCCAAGACGGCCAACGATAGTCTTTTGATCCAAACTCTAATTAAAAAAAATTCGTGACCCGAACGCAACTCTAGTCACTTTTTTAAGACCCAAAGTCAAAATACCCAAAATTTTATATATTTGGAAAGCTTTCGACGAGACCTTTCCAACGAGTA
The DNA here is from genome assembly GCA_023531105.1 of Papaver atlanticum. Lineage (NCBI taxonomy): Eukaryota > Viridiplantae > Streptophyta > Magnoliopsida > Ranunculales > Papaveraceae > Papaver > Papaver atlanticum. The sequence goes on from JAJJMB010011819.1 coordinate 5,298,106, forward strand.
TCATTATTGTTATATTTCGAAGATTTTAATTTTTATGTTATCCTTTAGCTAAAACTCAACTAGAAAATGAACCACCGTACGAGTTCATTCCACAAAATGAACCACTTGAATGAACTACTATACTAAATGGTTCATTCTACAAAACGAACTACCATACGAGTTAATTCTACAAAATGAACTAGTATAATGAACTACTATTGTGAGTTAATTCTACATATTAAGAGTTCATTCTACAATATGAATATCTATCACGAGTTCATTTTATCATATGAACTACCATAATAAACAACTATTACGAGTTCATTTTACAATGTGAATTACCATAATTAAGTATCATTACGAGCATCGGATTAAATGTTGCATCTCTACTCCAATGTTTGCAGTTCTTCTAAAAGGTGAAGCAACAAGTTTATTCAGGGGTCAGAAAGGAATTAGGCAAGGTGACAATGGTCTGAACTACGATCACCCATCTACAATTTGCAGATGACTTGATAGTATTATTGGATAAAGACGAGACACAAGTTAAAAATCTGAAAAATATTTTGCTAGATTTCGAAATTATTTCATGCATAAAGGTTAACTTTAGAAAAAGTGAAATTATGGTTATTGGGAATGTGCCCGATAGTAATGCTTGTGCTCAAGCTTTTGGATGTGCTATTACTTCTCTTTACTATAAATTGTTTAGGGATTTCGCCTAGGTAGCACGTCTAAATCGAAAGAAATCTTGAAGGATGTCATTCATAAATTTCAACAAAAACTATCATCTTGGAGAAGAACGTACTTGTCAAAGGGAGGGAGATTAATTATAATTAATAGTGTTCTCTCAAGTCTCCCAATTTACTATTTGTCTATGTTTCAATCGCCATTGTCCGTGGTAAAATAATTGGATAAGATTATGACGGACTTTCTCTTGGGGTCTTCAAATACTAGGAAAAAGAAAAGTTGGGTTTCTTGGTCCAAAGAAAAAGTTTCTAAATGTAGAGGTGGAATCGGGATTAAGAAGTTGAATCTGGTTAATAAGGCCTTGCACGCTAAGTGGATATGGAGGTACGAAAGTGAAAAAAAGGCTTTGTGGAAAACAATTTTACGACAAAAGTTTGGGGGTGATGCTAATGCTCTTTTTCCAAATGACAAAAAAATGAATGTTGGCTCAAGCTTATGGGATGGTATTCTAAATTCCAAAGGAGTAGTCACAAGTAATACTTATTTTCAGGTTAAGGATGGTGCTGGAATTTCTTTCTGATCTGATTCTTGGATTGGCAATATTCCTCTTAAGATATCTTTTCCTTATTTATTCAAGTTATCTAAAAACAAAAAAGAAGTAATAAATGATATGGTTTCTAATGATTTAGCTTGAGATTTTAACTTCCGCAGGAATTTAACCAAAATGGAGCTTAGGGAGGTAGTTAGACTTCTACAACTATTAGGTGACCCAACAATTGAGAAGATGTGAGAATTTGGAATTCAGGTAAGGATTTTTCGGTGGCCAATATGTATGAGTTTTTAGATACTAATGGTTATTTAAGATTCCCTAATAAACAGTTGTGGAGTCCAAAAATTCCTCTTAAAGATTATTTTTTTGGCATGAACTTTATACTTCCAAGGTGAGCCAACATTAGATTATCTTTTTAGAGCTAGTACAATCCAAGACGCAGCTTGTCTTTTGTGTCAGTCAGACAATGTATTTATTTGTTCATTGTTCTTACACTAAACAAATATGGGATTACTTTTTAGACAGTCTTGGTGTTAAGTGGGTTCATCCCGACAGAGTTAGAGATGTTTTGTGGGAATATGGTACAAATAAGAGAAATATAAGATTTAGAAAATCACGGGGTATGGTTCCATTTGCAATCTGGTGGAATGTGTGGAGGGAGCGAAATGCCAATTTTTAACAATAAAGCAAGGGAGGCTAAGCAACTAATTATTGTAGTAAAGTCCTCTCTTTCCAACTGGTCATTACATACGGATTTTTATAAAGATATCTATCTCTCAAAATATCTATCTCTCAAATATCATTTGTAATTGGGATGCTGTCTTGTGCAGCTAATCCTTGTTTTTTTTTCCCCTTTTCTCTCTTTTCTTGTAACTATCGTCACTAATTTAGTAACGATTTTCTTAATAAAGTTTTGCCTTTGATCTCAAAAAACAACAACTATCATTACGAGTTCATTTTACAAAATAAACCGCAAGAACTATAATTAACTACCATGCTCTAAAATAGTATTTATTCTTGGATATGAACTATCATTATCTTGAAAAAAAAATAAAGTTCTGAATATAGTATAATGGGTACTCGTTGTGTGGATTTCGTCGAGACCTTTCCGATTATATAAAATTCATTAATTTTTGATTTATATTTTATGAGATATTAATTTTTGTTTTTCTTCTTTTGTTTGTGTTAAGAAAATTGAGAGAAACTAGTACGAGAAAATAAAAAAGAAGATGGTACAGTTATATATCACGTGAATAAGTGAGAAAAAATAAGAGAGAGAAAAGGGTATTAGGGATATTTTAATATTTTTAAATAAATTAGGACCAAACTCCTTTTTTGTTGGCGACCAAATCAACTTGGGACCATCTAATATCGGACCAAACTAAAAATTTCCCCAAAGTTTACTTTACATGAGGAAGATTTAACTACTAACTTTAAAAATAAAAATATATCACGCTTCAAAAAAATATATATATAAATGTTAGTTTGAGTAATGTTGGTTTAGGTGAGAACGGGGAAGCCAAAAAGTTGAAAAATAGATGAGCAGGTAAACGAGTGGGACACATTAAAGTACTTCCCATCCTAGTTAGCAATTCGTAGTATGTGATACGTACGGAACGACAAACGTACGTATGTTATTCAGGTTCGTAATAGTCAAATTCGGTCAAAAATCCGATCAACGGTTCGTGATTCGGCAGTAATCCGGAACGTTATATATACGTGTATAATTTGTTTTAGAGATATGAATTCGGGATGTGAAATTCGGCATGTATTAAATATTAATAATAGACTAAATATTAAGAAATTACCTCAGGGGGTTTGATTTGTGTAACAAAAACAGAATATATTTTATATATGTGTGCCTTTATCATTAAAAAACGGGTTGGCTTAGTGGAGTGTAGCTAGTGCAGTGAGATATAGGTGGGTACTTCGAATCTTCTTTATGCGGTTGATGCGTCTAAAATGACCGTGTATCCGCATTGGATTCTCATAGGACCCATGGACATGCGCGTCTCAGAGCCAGACACATCGGTGACATCACATGTATATGTCATATACTATTTTAATATAAAAAAATATCTTAATATTTTGTATATATATTATTTCGTTGCCATATATATGCTTATTTTTATGCAAAATTGTCATTTATTAACAATTTATTAGCATTGTGGAGAAATTACATTCAAAATATATGCTACATTTAAGTGGGTAATATCACTAATTTCATCACGTGTCTGCGTCCTAGTTTTTCGAAAATTTGTCCATGTCCGTGTCAATGCTACTCACTTGCGGTTGAATTTCTTATTATATATATATATTTCTTTTCAAAACATAAATTTCACTGAAGTTCGTTTTTAAGTGGCCTAACCAGATTTCAAACGTTAACATATGAGTAATTCTTATATTCAGAAAATAAAAAATAAAAAAAAGATAATAGGAATTCTACCAAAGATAGCGAAAGCTAAAATTCTTGCGGAACAAAACTATTTAGTTAGCCTCAACAAAATTGCTAAAGGGATACCAATTCACTTGAGGTGGATATATAAGATAAAACATTTATTGGTCAGGAATTGGTACACTCCCATGCAAACTGGTACCCCATATTAGCAGCTTAGAGTTTCAACATCAAGCGAAAACCAAAATAAAGTATGATTCATAAATATAAAGTGGTAATTGCGGTTTTCCTATTGATAAAGTAAATGATACTTTTATTACAACTTTTAGATGTATAGACTAAAATGCAGATTGAAATTTGAAATAAGACAAACTATTATGCGATATCTTTCAGAAATGCATCAGTCCTAAAGGCTCCTTCACTTCAGCCGGATTGAATTTAAGATATCAGACTCCTTTAGTGTTTACATATTTCTTCCTATCTTTTCAAATAGTCGTTAATCTGTCAAGACCAAATATTTAACTAAATAAAGTAAAAAAAAAAACATTGAAAGAAGATTTTATATTTAACCGTTGTAACAACTGTGAAAACTAATAAGCTCTACACAACCTTACTATTATATTACAAACATTTGATATTTATCCCTTTTCGAGAGATTCATGTCTCTGTTGAAAAGAAAATAGTAAGTATGATGAGAATTTTTTTTATGGGGATCAATTGTTACTTGCAAAAAGAAATATTAAGTGATATCAAAGGTGGTGTTGATATCAAAAAGAAGAAGAATTGCTTACCTAAAGAAAAAGGTGGAGTTGATATAAAAAAACTGGATCTAGCCAACAAGGCTTTGCATGTGGCGTTAAAGATATAGATTGGAGAAAGATGAGTTACAGAAAACTATTATTCCAAATGTTTTAATCCTACTGAACCTGTTGGTAAGAGCTTATGGTATGGAATTCCAAAATCTAAGCACATCCTACAACAAAATGCTTCAGTTCAAGTGCATAGTGGCAACAAATATCTTTTCTAGCAAGACAAGTGGATGATTCCCCTCTCTTTACAGACTATCAAGAATTCAACATGTTTTTTTAAAAGAAATGATAGATTATACTAAAAATGTGCCTTCATGTGACTCAAAATGTTATGGTAGCTGAGCTACTACAGTTATTCAATAATGCTAGTATTTCAGAAATTGATGATGACTATTTGACTAGGGTACCTGGTAATACTTTTACAATTAAGTCTTGTTATAATGCTATGAAGTATGATGGATTACTCAGATCCCATCCATATGCAGATTGAAACCAAGAATCCTCTAGAAATTCATGTCTTCACTTGGTGGTTATATGTTATAATGCATCTCCCACTTTGGATACTCTCAGAAATCAGATTATCATAACTGATTGCATTGTGCGTAAAAAGACTGATGAATAAAACAATTATTTGTTATGCATTATGAAGAAACTAATAAACTATAAAAAAAAATTCTTCAATAGTTTTAAGTTGGTTTGGGCTTTCAAAGAAGATGTCGGGGATAATATTTGGGAATGGAACAAGAAGAAAAGAAGTTCTATGAAATGCACGATTTGGAGTATGATTCTGATAGGTACCTAAATTACATCATTCGAATATCATTTTCTTATACTTTTCTTTAATATTTGTCTTGTATTAGTTGTATATTACGCTTGTTTTACATTTTGTAGGTATTTACAGTCATGTGATACGAAAGAAGAGAAAACGGAGCTCAATTCATTACTCGGAGACATTTACACAGGTGTCCTAGAATTGTCAAAACTGGAATTCACTAAAGGCAGTCACAATTTCTGCTCGGGGAAGTCACTAAGCCTAAAGTTGGAAATGTACAAGTGCAGTTGCGTCTTTACTCAGGGCACCTGCCTCCTTAAATCACCAGATGAGAGTCTCGGTCGCCGTCATTCAGCTGCAACCAAACCCACTCCAACCTGAGTTCCTATCTGCTCACGCCAGCAAGCCATTGGGTTCACACGAGAGATTTTATTGGTCTGGGTAGATTTAATAAAGTGAGAAGTTCATCCAACAGAAGTGGTACGAGTCTGTCTTGGTATTGGACAGAGTTCAAGCCGTTGTTCAGCCAAAGAAGTTTGTTGTTGCCATTGATCTTGGTCGTGAAAGAAGGACATTGAACCGGTATTTCAGAGTTTTATTGGATCAGGAATGTTGGGTTATGATTGTATTCGAATTTGATTCGAGTTCTGATAAGCTTTTAGTGTGTTTTGCTGCCAGAGAAAGCAGCCATGAAGCTGCCACTTCTGCCATTGAAAATAGGTGATGGTTGGAGGATGAATTAAAGAGGTTAATTATGATTTGAAGTCTTGAATGAATGTGGGTTCTGTTTGAATGCTCGCAGGGAAGGGGTTGTGTCTAACCTCTAATATACAGCCAATGCATAGTCCTCATCTGTTTGCAAGACGCATATCACATGTTCGAGACAATGCCTGAGTGGTTTGTTCTTCACATTCAAGGTCAATTGCTAATAGTTGCCTGAACCAGCAATGCCGTCAGTTAGACAATGGTTCTGTTGGGTATTTGAAACGAAATTGGAGGGTTTAGAGTAGAGAAAGAACAACGCAGAAGTGGATTGAACTCAGCTTCTGTGAGTCTCTGAGAATGGTAGGACAAGACTTTGAGTTTGAGAACAACACAGAATTATTGGTATACAGTTGCGGTTCTACTGTGACCGGAAATTCAGTGGGATAATGGTATCAGGACAAGGATTTGTGGATCTTTTTAAAGGGTTTGACAAAGCTTGAAAATGTCGTTGTGTCATGGACTCAGTGGGTCTGATTAGAAGAGTTAGAAATTGGAAACAACACGGAACATTGGGTACCAGGGGTTTACTGACTTGGTACAAAGCTGTGAAGATCAGATGAACTGAATTTTTGCCGAGAAGTCAGGTTGAGAGCGTTTAGAAAGTGGACTGCAGCCGCTAAAGTGATTGATGGATGTAGATTAAGACTTGATATAGAAGTTGCGATGGATTAAGGATTTGGGTTGCGTGGAATCGCAGGAAGAACATTAAGCTATAAAAGTGAAACTAGGGCTAAAACCCTACATCATATACCCCTTCACCACTGCCGCAACCCTAGTTTCAGCGAGCTTTGAACATCCACTAGCACTGCATCATCCATCACCTGTGCATCTCTATTCCATCATCTCCATTACCACTTGCATATAGCCATCATCACCAGCATCTACTCACTTGCATATCACTTGCATCTCCCACTTGCATCCCGTCAGCATCATCTTTTGCATCTCCATTACCATCTTTACCACCTGCATATATCCATCAGCTCCATTCGATAGCAGCAGCAACTCCTACTCAAGCTACACCACCAGTTCATCTTACCCCCAGCACCACCATACAGTCCATATTACCACCATCAACACAGCAGAGAGAGGAGTTTCATGTGCAGTCCACACCATCACCAGCGTACATGCAGCAGTGACCACATAAAATACAACCCCAAGGCAGCAGCAGTTCACGCACGCCACCACCATTCCATTATCACCAGGCTATACCGTCGCCAACACTATCAGTCCACAGTCAACTTCACCTGCGGCTGTTTGGTTTTGTATTTGTATTTTTATTTGCTTCTTTGTTTTCCATGAACTCCAGTGGCTAAGCATATTTGATTAGAGACAGTTTCGACGTCCGGACATGAATTTATATTGATATTTTAAAGGCATGTTTTCTTGCAATTATTTTGTTATTGTTCATTCTCTACGGTACCAATAATGTTTACGAATTATTTCTCAATCATTTAAGTTGCAAATTGGATGGTTGCTTGATAATTCTATTGCTAATTGAGAACTCTTCGACCCGTAATTGTCTAGAGACTCTTAATACAAGTAGTAGTATGTGGTTATTGACGATGAGATTTTTTTAAATATCCATGTGTAGAGATTGACACTAGTAGATGAGTCGAGCTTATGTATTTGTCACTAGGAATGACCTATCTCACGAAACTTAATGCATTTGATTTAGTTATATCTAGAGAGCGTACTTCTAGGTAGGTTGAATGAGTAGAATCCGGTAGTCGAGCGCTTCCATGTCCGGTGAATTCATGTGATTGCGGGATATTTGAGCGTACTTAATATTCTAGGGTTATTAGTAATGGGTATACTGCAGAAGCATAGCTATGTCAATAAGATTCTTGTTCCATGGCTAAGAAAGACTCTCATCCTCATATTTGCATTAATATTTGTGTCCATTGTCTTGCATTATTCTTTTTCAGAAATTAAATTGACAACTTTAGCTCAACTCTCCCTTAGGAACAAACCTGCTTATCCGTATACTGCTAGTTAGTTTAAATAGAAGTAAGGAATTTTATTTTTTGCGGGTTCGACACCTCGTCAAAATTGGCGCTACTGCCGCAGAGCGGTTGATAGTTTGAGTTGTTATTTAATTTTCTATTTTTGCATTTAGTTTTCATTTGTTAATTTATTTCTTTTAGAATACATATAACTCTTGGATACGGATAAGAAACAACTTGAACGGTACCAAAGACCAATGTTCAAGTGTCAATCAATTTCAATCAACAACCAAAGGTTGGATTTACCAATTTATTGAACTACGCACAACCTGTGATATTTCAATTATATAGAAAATATAATACGGAAAAGAAATAACACAGACACCAGAAGTTTTGTTAACGAGGAAACCACAAATGCAGAAAAACCCCGGGACCTAGTCCATATTTGAACACCATACTGTATTAAGCCGCTACAGACACTAGCCTACTAATTGTTAACTTCGGATTGGAATGTAGTTTAGCCCTAACCAAGTCTGAAACCGATTAAGGTACAGTCGCGTTCCTTACACCTATGAATCCCAGCAGGACTCTACACACTTGATTTCCTTAGCTGATCTCACCCACAACTAAGAGTTGTTACGACCCAAAGTCGAAGACTTTATAAACAAATCTGTCTCCCACAGAAAAGTCTATTCTAACAGATAAATCTGTCTCCCACAGAAATACACACGAAGTTTTTGTTCCGTCTTTTGATAAATCAAGGTGAACAGGAACCAATTGATAATCCGGTCTTATATTCCCAACGAACAACCTAGAAATATCAATCACCTCACAATAACTTAACTACATGGTAGTAAAACAAGTTATTGTGGAATCACCAAGAATGAGACGAAGAGCTTTGTGATTAATTTTTATATCTTACCTATCGGAGATAAATCTTGAGCAAATCTTAGAGAAGATAGTACTCAATATGATAGAACAAGTAAGATCAGAACACGCAACTACAGAATAAATAGTTGGGTCTGGCTTCAGAATCCCAATGAAGTCTTTAAGTCGTTAACCTATAATGGTTTTAGGAAAAACCTAGGTTAAAGGAGAATCGACTCTAGTCGCAACTAGTATCACACAGGAGGTGTGGGGATTAGGTTTCCCAGTTGCTAGAGTTCTCCCTTATATAGTCTTCAAATCAGGTTTTGATAGCTTTGAAACAAAGCAATCAATATTCACCGTTAGATGATATCCTGATTTAAGATTCAAGCTAAGTTTGCTTAAAACCAAAGCAATATCTCTCCACCGTTAGATGGTCGTACCTAAACGTGTATATTGAGTTGGCTCAATAATAGTTAACCGAAGTTAGCCATATGAACACTTTTGTATTAACCACATTCATCTTAACACTTCTATATCAAATGATAGTCAAATGAATCTAATTGTGTTACTCATAGAGTTGTTCAATTGTTTATATTCTCATAGAAGTATACAAGACACAATTGAAACAAAATCGGATTGATTCAAAAGAATCAGTTCATGAACATTTTAGCCACAGTTTGCAAAGATTGCATTCCTTAATTCCTTAATATATTTGTTCATGAGTATGAAATCATACTTAACCGATTTTAGAACTTAAACCAACTCAGTTTGTAAACGGGCACACAAACTAGAGTTCCGGACTTTGGTCATGTCCGACAGTTCGCAAACGGGTACGCATACTGTCGTTCCGGACCGAACTCAGGTGAAACAGTTTGCAAACGAGTATGCAAACTTGGTTCCCGGACCTGAATCATATTACAGCAATTTGCATATTGGTATGCATACTGTGCTATATCCAGACAATGGTTAATTGTTCTAAACTCCAATTTCAATCATTGAAACATCCTTAGAAGACGACAATAGCTGTCTCACACAAACTATTAGCTTATAAGTAATTTCAAGTGATCGAATGATCAATACGAAACATTTCGAGTCTACATCAGATGACTGTCTCACACAAATCATGTAAGATGTTAAAGGCGATTTTCACATAATCATCTTTTGACTTATTATTGAGTTTCCAACAAATAAATTGTTTCCAACTAAACTCGTCAAGAATAATGATGAACGTAGTATAATCAAAAAGCTTTCCAACACATATTTCAAGAAAGATATAAGCGAGTTAAACTCATCTCGAAATATCAAATGTGTATAATGTAAAAGTTTATATAGCTATACGACTTAGATTTAATAGGAGATAGAATAGAATAGACTTCTGAGTGATAGATAAGTTTTATTCTCCACATACCTTTTGTTGATGAAGTTCCTCTAAGCTCTCCTTAGTAGATCTTCGTCTTCAATTGATGAACGCCGTGAAGTCTAAAGCTCAACTACACATTATATCCTAATCCGAGACATAGCTATAAGTAGACTAGAAATCAAGACTTATAGTTTTGATCACCTAAACTTGACAAACAAGCTTGAGATAGCAACGCTTGCGAGTTCGACCGAGCAGTGCTGTAACAATCTCCCCATTTGTCAATTTTTAGTGACAAAACTATCAATACATATGGATTACAAAATAGATAAACTTTGTAGCTTCTCATCCAACATTCTTTATTTCCTTGGTTCTTTACCATTCCTTGAATTCTTCGTCACTTCAAGTACTCCAGTGATTCTGAACGTGTTCAACTCAGCATCATTGTCGTTGAAGATCCGTAGCCATAACAATAAGAAACAGATGTTCTCAATTATTTTTATACAATGTCATAGTATTATTACACAACATCAAAAGTTCAATTGTATCACAACTTTGACAATAATGCTACGGTGATATGTATCACTCCCACTTAGTCAATACTTTAACTCACAACGAAAACCACTCCCCCTTACATAATGATCCATAAACCATATGTATGTAGTGTGAACTAAAATATAATTCTCCCCCTTGTTGTCAATATAAATTGGCAAAGGCACGAAAACTAGCGGGATCATAATGAAATTATCAAAGAGATTATTCATGAAAACTAGCGGGATTATAACGAAATTCTCAAAGAGATTATTCATGACTAAACGAGAACATATCAACTTTGTTTCAATGATTTCACATAGTCGAAACTTAGTGTATTCATCAAGGAGTTTATAAAGGTACAAGATAACTCCTACAATATTCCACAGCCGCACTCCCCACAAAGATTTGGCAATTAAGAACAAGTTCAATTAAGAACTCTCCCCCATAAAATGTCATTCCCAAAAGAACAACAAGAACGACCTTACTTTTACAAGAAAATAAGGATTTCTTTGGACATTAACAAATCACATGAAACATGAATTTGTATCCAGTAAACTCGAATAAATTAACCACAAGAGAACCTTAATGATTTATTTAATCGGAAACGCTCAACATAAGAAAACTTACGGAGCCATACAGTACTTTCACATAGAAGTGGATCAGGGAAAGATCAATATTGCGGAATGTACATAAGTTCATTCTATCTTTTATCAATATTCCCATAATGACATAATAGACTTAACTTTTGTCATATGAGATAATCATTGTTCACGGACGTAAACACACATATCCCATAATTTTTTTTGCAATATATAGAACCATAAAGATTAATACTGCAAAATCATCTTCCAAATAACTTAGAATTTAAATAAATAAATCTAAAACATTGTAAGATGAAAATCGTTGACAATAGCTATGTGTAATCACAATATTTACTATTCCAAACCCTAGTTATCCTTCTTAAAACACAAGAATAAATTCTCATAAGAAGTTTCCTAGTCATAAATAAAATCAGGCATGTTTGATAACTTCATACCTCTCCATGACACCATCATAAAAGGTATTTTCGATATCCTTGATCCTTTTGACAGTAGAAACTCTATGTTCATAAGTTAAAACATTCACCTTTCGATCAACAATGCGAGAAAGTTGCCTGGTTTGATGCAATTAGATATGAGCTTCTTCTGGTTCCGTATCAAGACCTTTTGATTTTCAAGGATTTTTGTCTGGCCATCAAAAAGATGATTTATTTGCAGTTGAAGATTTGCAAATTCGACCTTTGAGTTATTCTGAGAATGAATTAAATCCTTGACAGATTCACCAATCCAAGAGTTGTACTCTTTCCTTGCAATCATCTTTTTCAAGACATGTTCTTGAACCGAGCATCCTTTAATGTATTCTTCCATATCAAGATTCACTACTTCTTGTGGACTTGAAGAGTTCTCCATATATTTTTATTATTAGGGATGGAAGAAACAATATATATATGTTTGAGAACAAGAGAGGAACCGCTTGTTATGTAAACCCTAAAAACTCTCAAGAAGAAGACACGTACGTTCACGGACTAGTTAAACAAATTCCAATCATAAGGAAATATACCCTTTTTTTTATATAACTCAAATCTTTTTATGGCTCAATTATTTAGAGGATACTTTAAATTAGAGCACAAAAGATAGTTACTAGGAGTCAAGATATGACTCAACTTTTATGGATGAAGAAAACAATATTAACACAAACATTCGATCAAACGATAATATACAACGAACTTGAGCATCCCGCAATTATCATCCTTGTAACTCTCAATTTAGATACAAGGATGAAATTACCTAGACTTAGGTAGCAGAGTGGGAAGTAATCCCACTACAAAAATTGAGGGAGGAGTTGTAAATACCTTCTGAGTGTTAGTGCGGTGTATTCCTTACTTTCCCTCGATTATGTCTTATTACAAAAGAATTTGACATAAACCCTTTTGAGTATCCATCAGAAGGATTTTTCTGAAGATTAAGTCTAGGACCTCTAGAGATTGGTTCCAGAGGGTCTGAATTGAGAGAATTCCATCTCCTAGACTAAGGTCTACCAGACTTATTCTCATAAACACTGGGAATGTGTACATTTATGGCGTATATATTAGCACCATTAAGAGGGACACGGTTCCTGTAGAGATTTCTAGAAGAGTGACCTTTCAAACCTCGTGCATGAGAGTACTGGTTTTCTGCAGGAATGAAATCCATTGTAGATATCGTCAGACAATTAACTCTGTCGATAGTAAAAAGAAGTAGATTTTGAAGATCTGAAATCTGTTTCTTTCTAGCAAACCAATGTAGAACATTGTGATTTATTTTCCCACAGAATGAACAGGTCCGTGGATAAGAAACTTTAGAAACATCTGGTTTCAGATTCATAGCCTTTCTGGAATTCTGTAAGTAACGAAACTGTTTCTTAGCAGAAAATTCCTTAGAAGAAAATTTCTCCACGTCAGGTAATACCACATGAGTATTAGAGATAAGTAATGAAGAAAGTTTACTTATTAGAACAGAGTTTTCCCTTTTCAAGTAGTTGTACTATTCCTGGGCTAGTGAAAGAGGTGCAACGAGTTTCTCTTTTTCAACACGAAAACTGTTCAATTCTGATGAATGAGTTTTGTTTAAACGTTCTTCTCTAATTGAGTCTTCTTTAACAGTATCTTCAAGCATATTAATCTTTTCGCGCTGTAGAGTAGTTTCTTGAACAAGATTTTCGATATTGTTAGAAAAAGACTCAATAATGCTATAGAGTTCACGTTCTCTATCAAGAGACTTCTCAAGTTCATCAGTAAGTTGAGCGATTATTTTTTTCAAGTGAGCAAACTTTAGACACTTGACCATCAAAAATCTTAGCAGCCTTTTTTATTGTTCTAGAGAGCTTCATCTCAGATTCTGACATAGTGTCAACTATCACATTAGAGGGAATGTTATTAAATTCTGATAGCAAAAACTTTCTACCTCGGGATTCGGAAGAATCCACTAAGGAGTTATCCTTTGAGGTAAGCCCAAGACATTTGGCAAAATCAAAATATTTTGAAGGCATTTCTATGTGCTTTAGTTTGAGATAAATTTATGTCCACAGAGTCAGATTGCTACAAACACATACTTAAAAATTCTTTAACGTGTTTGCCTGCTCTGATACCAATTGAAAAAACGGGGGTCTAACAACCACACCCAATATTTCTTTAGGCAATCTGTATGGACTAACTCCAATATAATTCCAAGAGAATCAACTAGACAGTCAGACTCAATCAAGGAAATATAACCAAGAGTTATATCTCCGTTTCTCAATGTAATCAGCAAATCAAACAGATAGAATCTATGAGCCTGATTATTATGAGAAACAACTTAAACGGTACCAAAGACCAATGTTCAAGTGTCAATCAATTTCAATCAACAACCAAAGGTTGGATTTACCAATTGATTGAACTACGCACAACCTGTGATATTTCAATTATATAGAAAATATAATGCGGAAAAGAAATAACACAGACACCAGAAATTTTGTTAACGAGGAAACCGCAAATGCATAAAAACCCCGGGACCTAGTTCAGATTTGAACACCATATTGTATTAAACCGCTACAGACACTATCCTACTACAAGTTAACTTCGGACTGGAATGTAGTTGAGCCCTAACAAAGTCTCACACCGATTAAGGTACAGTCGCGTTCTTTACACCTATGAATCCCAGTAGGACTCTACGCACTTGATTTCCTTAGCTGATCTCACCCACAACTAAGAGTTGCTACGACCCAAAGTCGAAGACTTTATAAACAAATCTGTCTCCCACAGAAAAGTCTATTCTAACAGATAAATCTGTCTCCCACAAAAATACCTACGAAGTTTTTGTTCCGTCTTTTGATAAATAAAGGTGAACAGGAACCAATTGATAATCCGGACTTATATTCCCAAAGAACAGCCTAGAAATATCAATCACCTCACAATAACTTAACTATATGGTAGTAAAACAAGTTATTGTAGAATTACAAAGAATGAGACGAAGAGCTTTGTGATTAATTTTTATATCTTACCTATCGGAGATAAATCTCGAGCAAATCTTAGAGAAGATAGTACTCAATACGATAGAACAAGTAAGATAAGAACACAAAACTACAGAATAAATAGTTGGGTCTGGCTTCAGAATCCCAATGAAGTCTTTAAGTCGTTAACCTATAATGGTTTTAGGAAAAACCTAGGATAAAGGAGAATCGACTCTAGTCGCAACTAGTATCACACAGGAGGTGTGGGGATTAGGTTTCCCAGTTGCTAGAGTTCTCCCTTATATAGTCTTCAAATCAGGGTTTGATAGCTTTGAAACAAAGCAATCAATATTCACTGTTAGATGATATCCTGATTTAAGATTCAACCAAAGTAATATCTCTCCACCGTTAGATGGTCTTAGCTTGTTACATACAAATGAAATATACCTTCATTCAGATATGGGTAACCGTACCTAAACGTGTATATTGAGTTGGCTCAATAACAGTTAACCGAAGTTAGCCATATGAACACTTTTGTATTAACCACATTCATCTAACACTTCTAGATAAAATGATAATCAAATGAATCTAATTGTATTACTCATAGAGTTGTTCAATTGTTTATATTCTCATAGAAGTATACAAGACACATGTGAAACAAAATCGGATTGATTCAAAAAAATCAGTTCATGAACATTTTAACCACGGTTTGCAAAGATTGCATTCCTTAATTTATAAATGTATTTGTTCATGAGTATGAAATTATATTTAATCAATTTTAGAACTTTAAACAACTCAGTTTTCAAACGGGTACGCAAACTAGAGTTCCGGACTTTGGTCATGCCCGACAGTTCGCAAACGGGTATGCATACTGTCGCTCCGGACCGAACTCAGGTGAAACAGTTTGCAAACGAGTATTCAGGGTTGAACATCTCATTCTCCCAAGTGGTGAATGGAATGGTTCTCTGATAGATACTTGCTTCAATACTTCTACTGCTCAAGCCATTCTTCAAACCCCATTACATCCAGGGTAACATGATAAAGTTGTTTGGAATCTCACTGATTCTGGAAAATTTGCTGTAAAATCTCTCTACAAAGCTAAGATGGAAAGATTATACAGCAATGATCCTCACACCAACAACTGGAAAGCCTTATAGAAAATGGATATTGCTTCAGTTATCCAGATCTTTATATGGAAATGTGCTCATGGGATTCTCCCCATAAATGCTAAAACTGCTAGCATTCTACACTACATTGATCCAATATGCCTACTCTATAATACTGGAGAGAAAACATTAACACATATAATGTTAAATTTCCCTGCTGCTACCTCAGTTTGGACCATCCTGCTTGGTCCAAACCATGGGGTGTTTGATCATACCACTAACTTTATGGATTGGCTAAACTCTTGGTTCAGTCCAGGAAATAACAACTCTAGCTGCAATATTTTTGCAACTGCTTGCTGGTACATCTGGAAGGCTAGGTGTGACTTTATCTTTAGTCACATTCAGCCAAATGCCAGACAAACCACCATCAGCATACAACAGCATCTATGCAATCATAACAGAATTCATCATAATCAAAACCACATCCTTAATTAACCCTTTCATACAATAGGAAGATAATGGGTTAAGAAATGTTGATCCAACAACTTTCTCTCTGGATTCTGACAGTGGAGGACATTTTGGTGTAACTATCAAAATCTGTACCTTATAGGATCCAGAAAACCTGAAATATTTCACTGCTCTGGATTTTGCAGGAAACATCATTGGGACTAGAGGATATCAAGGATACTATGGAGAAGGAGGATAAACAAGAGGAGTTGATCTAGCTTTTGCTTGGGCTAAGGAATGGCAGCACACCAACATAGAAATTCAAGCTCAATCCATGGAAATCCTAATTCGTTTCAACATGATGTACCATACTACAGCCCAAGGATGTTTTCACCTAAGCTACCATGAAAGAGTTAGGAGGGAGGAGAATTATGAAAACAACCCAAGACTTCATTTTATTTCTTGTGTCTTAGTAGGTCTTAAAGTTATCCATAGACTCCAAAACTTAGAATCTTTTAATTTGGTTATGTTATGTAAGAACTCTAATAGGGAGAGCAGTGGATCTTCTTTGGCCACTAGCTCTCTTGTGTACTCCTCTTAGGTTTTTTTCTAAAGCCTAAGTTTGTCTTAAAAAAAAAATTCTACCTAGAAAATAAATATAAAATACAGATGGCTCATCATTGTACATATGTGTACATTTTTTTTATTGAAGCGTATTAAAAAGAAAAATGTAATAAAGCCCAGCGAAACACTAGGCCCTAATTTTTAATTTACAGTATACTGTTTACCGGCTGTCTATAACTACTTTCCAGTGAGTAACTAACTCCCTGAAAAAAGTAGTTATGAAGATTGTTTCTTTTCCTCCCTATATATAAACCAGATTTTTAATATCAATTATGACTTACATTCTTGGATCTCTTTCTTGCCATCATTGTTCTATTGCGTTCATCCCATATAGCCCAACATATTGCGAATATTAGAATGGGCCAAATCCTACTTTCTATGCTTCTTCCTTTTCTGTATTTCCATGCTTGCAGTTGTTGATTCATCTTTACAGCCTGTACCCATCTTATGTTATAGCCTCCAATGAAATAAATCCACACTGAGTGTAAAAAATCACAATGTAATAAAAGATGGTCTACTGTTTCTGCATGCTGATTGCAAAGTGAGCACATAGGGTTTTGGATTTGACATCCTCTTCTTAGTAAGTTGTCTGTGGTGAGGATTGAATATTAAGTAACCGACCACATGAAAAATTGTACCTTTGGTGGAACTATCTTGACCCAAATACAGGAGAAAGGGATTCTGTGAATATTAATGTCAGGAAGTTGTTGCACTAACCATTTGTAACATGTCTTGGAGATGAAGCCACCTAGTTTTGTGCGTATGAGCTCATCCTCAGCTTCATCTTCTAGAGTTGGAGGAGATCCCAGCACTGCAAACATCTTAAGCATTTCAGGAATTTCATCTTGTGTCAGATTTCTTTTTAGCTTAAAGTTCCAAGACTATGCCTGAATCACGTCACTAATTGAAGCATCTTTCTAAGTAGCCAATTTGTAAAATTTGGGAAGCTTCAGCTTTAGAGTTTGAGTTCCTGCCCAGATATCTTCCCAAAAGCTCACGGCTCTTCCATTGTGGATTGTAACTATAGAAATATGCTCAACTATAGTTTTCTGTCTTTGAATGTTGTTCCACAATCCTCTCCCTTGTGGCTTGTTTGAGTCTTTAACCCAAATGTCTTGTGAGTTTGTCTTCATTTTCTCTTGAATTATTCTCCTCCACAATTGTTTTTTTTCTGATGAAAATCTCCATGACCATTTGAATAGTAACGCCTTGTTGGTGAGTCTCAAGTTTCTAATACGTAAACCACCTTGTTTTTTGGTTTGCGAGATCTTTCCCACGCTACCCAATTTATTTTTCTCTTCTCAGCTGTTGTGCCCCATCAGAAATTCCTCATAATCTGATTTAATTTCTTTTCTACTGACACTGGAAGTTTAAAGATTGACATATAATATATTGGTAGATTAGAAAAAGAGGTTTGTATCAGCAACACCCTTCCTGCTTTTGTGAAGAATTTTCTTTTCCATGGAGCAAGTTTTTTCTGGAATTTTTCTATCACACCATCCCAAATAGAGTTGTTTCTTGAAGTAGCTCCAACTGCCATCCCTAAATACTTAAGAGGTAGAGATTCAATTTTGTACTTGAGAATTGCTGAAACTGCTTTAATTTTTTTATCTGCATCTATACTTATTACTGAGCTTTTATTGAAATTTACCCTCAGCCCTGTAATAGCTTCTGAAAACACGGGGGTATAACAACCACACCCAACTATTTCGTTCGGCAATCTGTATGGACTAAACTCTAATATAATTCCGAGAGCACCAACTTAAAAGTGAGACTCAATCAAGAAAGATATCAAAGAGCTTTATCTCTTTCTCAATACAATTAGTAAATCAACTATATAGAAATCCGTGAGACTGATTGTTATGAGAATAACTCAGATGGTACCAAAGACCAATGTCTGAGTGTCAATCAAGTCATGTCCAACAAACAAGGTCGGATTTATCAACTATGATTGAATACGCAATACCTATGATATTTTAATTATATAAACAAATATAATGCGGAAAAGAAATAACACAGACACCAGAAATTTTGTTAACGAGGAAACTGCAAAGGAAGAAAAACCCCGGGGCCTAATCCAGACTTGAACACCACTCTGTATTAAGCCGCTACAGACTCTAGTATACTACAAGTTAACTTCGGACTGGAATGTAGTTGAGCCCTAACCAAGTCTCACACCGATTAAGTTTGAAAAAACGGGGGTCTAACAACCACACCCAATATTTCGCTTAGCCATCTGTATGGACAAACTCCAATATAATTCCAAGAAAATCAACTAGACAGTCAGACTCAACCAATGGAAATATATCTAAGAGTTGTATCTCGGTTTCACAATGTAATCAACAAATCAAACAGACAGAAATCCGCGAGCCTGATTATTATGTGAAACAACTTGAACGGTACCAAAGACCAATGTTCAAGTGTCAATCAATATAATCAACAACCAAAGGTTGGATTCTCTAATTGATTGAACTACGCACAACCTGTGATATTTCAATTATATAAACAAACATAATGCGGAAAAGAAATAACACAGACACCAGAAATTTTGTTAACGAGGAAACTGCAAATGCAGAAAAACCCCGGGACCTAGTCCAGATTTGAACACCACACTATATTAAGCCGCTACAGACACTAGCCTACTCCAAGTTAACTTCGGACTGGAATGTAGTTGAGCCCTAACCAATCTCACACTGATCAAGGTACAGTTGCGCTCCTTATGTCTCTGAATCCCAGCAGGACTCTACGCACTTGATTCCCTTAGCTGATCTTCACTTATCTTTTGATGTTGAAGTTCTCCAAATCTCATGTTGATCTCCGCCTTCAAACGGTAGAACGCAGTGATATCCAAATCTTAACTACACACTTCTATCCTAATCCGAGGCTGACTAAATGTAGACTAAAAATCAAGATATAGGTCTGACAACTAAATTTGACAACAAGCTTGAGATAGCAACACTTGTGAGTTCGACCGAGCAATGCTCTAACAGGTATAATTTAAAAAAAAAAAAATCAATAATGCTCCCTAAAATATATTTATTGGGACCATATATAAATATATTAAATAAACTAAAAATAATGAAAGAGTATCAGAGAAGGGGTAGTGAGCGGCAAAGAGTTTGACACGACTCCTGAAACCTCAAATTTCTCACCCACAACTAAGAGCTGCTACGACCCAAAGTCAAAGAATTGATAAACTAATCTGTCTCACACAGAAAAGTTTATTGTATAGATAAATCTGTCTAACACAGATAAACCTATGAGTTTTGTTCCGTCTTTTGATAAATCAAGGTGAACAGGAACCAATTGATATACCAGACTTATATTCCCGAAGAACAGCCTAGAAATATCAATCACCTCACAATAATCTTAATCGTATGGTAGCGAAACAATATATTGTGGAATCACAAACGATGAGACGAAGATGTTTGTGACTACTTTTTATCTTGCCTATCGGAGAATAAATCTCGAGCAAATCTTAGAGAAGATAGTACTCAATCACGATAGAAAACAGCAAGATCATAACACGCAACTACAGAGAAAATAGTTGGGTCTAGCTTCACAATCCCAATGAAGTCTTTAAGTCATTAACCTACAGGGTTTCGTGAAAACCTAAGGTTAAAGGAGAATCGACCCTAGTCGCAACTAGTATCATACATGAGGTGTGGGGATTAGGTTTCCCAGTTGCTAGAGTTCTCCTTTATATAGTCTTGAAATCAGGGTTTACAATCAATGTTACCTTGGTAACAAAACATTCAATATTCACCGTTTTATGAAAACCTGATTAGACTCAAGATAATATCTTTCAACCGTTAGATCGAACTTAGATTATTACACATAAATGAAAAGTTACTTTATTTAGATATGAGTAACCGTACCTAAACGTGTGCACCTTTGTTGGCTCAACAATAGTTAACCAAGGTTAGCCATATGAACACTTTCATATCAACCTTATTCATCTTAACCATAACTAGTTCAAATGACTCAAATGAAACTAGTTCTAGAGTTGTTCAATTGTTTATATTCTCATAGAAGTATACATGACACAATTGAAGCAAAACCGATTTTGATTCACTCGAATCAAGTCATGAACATTATAGCCACGGTTTGCAAAAGATTGTATTCCTTATTATATAAATGTATTAGTTCATGAACAAACCGATTTTAGAACATTATCCACTAGGTATGCAAACGGGTACACATACCATAGTGACCGGACAAAGTTTGGGTTTCGCCGGTACGCGAACTGGTACGCATACCTTCCAAACTCACCAGAAAATCCCAGACCTGAACCTCACGCCAGTACGCGTATCGGTATACGTACAAGGTTCCCAGACTTCACTAAACCAACCAGTACGCATACCATGGTTCCCGGACTTGGATTACATATATGCAAGTATGCATACTATGCTTATATGTAATTGTTCTAAACTCTCATTTCAACCATTGAAACATTCTCGGAAGACGACAATAGCTGTCTCAACAAACTATTAGCTTCAAAGCATTTTCAAGTGATCGAATGATCAATACGAAACATTCCGAGTCTACATCAAATGACTGTCTCACACAAATCATGTAAGATGTTACCAGGCGATTTTCACATGATCATCTTTTGAATTTCATCAAGAATATAAGATGAACTCGGTTAAAGCGAAAGCTTACCAACACATATTTCGAGAAAAATTTAAGCGGGTTAAACTCAGCTCGAAATATCAAATGTGTATAATTGAAGTCTATATATCTATACGAATTTTTTCTCAAATAGGAGATAGAGTAGATAGACTTTTGAGTGATAGATGAGTTCAAGTCTCCACATACCTTTTGTTGATGAAGTTCCACAAGCTCTCCTTAGTAGTTCTTCGTCTTCATTCGATGAACGCCGTGAAGTCTAATGCTCAACTACACTTTCTATCATAATCCGAGACTTAGCTATATGTAGACTAGAAATCAAGACATATGGTTTTGGAAACTAAACTTGACAACAAGCTTGAGATAGCAAGGTTTGCGAGTTCAACCGAGCAGTGCTCTAAAAAAGGTACAGTCGCGTTCCTTACGCCTCTTGAATCCCAGCAGGAATCTGCGCACTTGATTCCCTTAGATGATCTCACCCACAACTAAGAGTTGCTACGACCCAAAGTCGAAGACTTATAAACAAATCTCTCTCCCACAGATAAGTCTATTCTGGTTTTTGTTTATGTCTTAAGATAAAGATCAAGGTGTACAGGAAACTCAACTAACAATTCGGTCTTATACTCCCGAAGAGCATCCTAGAAATATAAGTCATCTCATAATAACCTAACTTATTAACAGAAAAAGTTATTGCAGAATCACAAGAGTCTGAGATAAAGAACTGTTGTGATTACTTTTTATATCTTACCTATCGGAGATGAATCTCGAGAAAACCTTAGAGAAGATTAAACTCAACATGATAGAAAAAGTAAGATTAGAATATGCAACTACAGATAAAATAGTTGGATCTGGCTTCACGAATCCCAAATGAAGTCTTCTAGTCGTTAACCTAATTTTGGAAAACCCTAGGTTAATGGAGAATTGACTCTAGTTTGCTACTAGGACACACGAGAGTGTCGGTATTAGGTTTCCCAAATGCTAGAGTTCTCCCTTATATAATCTTTAAAATTAGGGTTGCTTACAATCAAATCTAAGATAGCTTAGTAACAAAGCAATGGATATTCATCGTTAGATGAACTCCTGATTTAAGATTCAAGCTAAGTCTGCTTAGAAAATAAGCAATCAATCTCCACCATTAGATGGTATTATCTTGATGCACACAAATTAAATATACCTATATTTAGATATGGATGAACCGTACCTAAACGTGCATAACAGTTGACTAGATAACAGTTAACTTAAGTTAGCCATATGAACACTATAGTTTAGCCATATTTATCTAACACTTTTAGATCAGATATGTTGATCAATCAATCATGATAGATAATCAAATGAATCTAAATGTGCTTTAAGAGAGTTGTTCAAATGTTCACTTTCTCATAGAAATATCCATGAACAATTTGAAACATATTCGGTTTGGTTTGTAGTTGTACAAAGTACTTATACAAGAACCAATTCATGAATATAATGCCATGGTTTGCAAAAAAAGTTCGCATACCTTATTTCATTAAAGTTCCAGGGACTTTAGTTCGCAAACGAACCTGAGTTCATGAGTATGAATTGTCATACTTACCGATTTTAGAACCTAACCACTGTGTTCGCAAACAGAGTACGCGAACAATAGTTCCGGACCTAGCCTAGTCTAGCCGTTCGCAAACACTGTTCGCAAACCACAGTTCCGGACTTAGCCTAGTCTAGCCGTTCGCAAACCATAGTTCCAGACTTTTGACAGTTTAACTCGTTCGCAAATAAGAGTTCCGCACCTGAACTAGAACTCACAGTTCGCATACAAGGTACGCATACTTTGCTATATCCAGACATTAGTAGTAGTTCTAAAACTCTCATTTAATCATTGAAACATCCTTAAAAGACAAAAATGGTAATCTTACACATACCACTTGCTTCAAGTAATCTTCAAGTGATTAATCGATCAATACAAAACTTCCCAAGTTAACATCAAATGATTGTCTCACACAAATCATGTAAGATGTTCAAGGTAATTTTCACATGATCATCTTGACTTAATATTTATTTTCCAACAAATAAATTATCTATAACTAAACTCGTCAAGTAAATGATGAAGTTTAGCTAAAGCTAAAAAGTTTCCAACACGTATTTTAAGAAATATATAAACGAGATAAACTCGGCTCGAAATTTCAAATGTGTATAATATAAAGTCTGTATACGACTTAGTCTCTTTAGAAGATAGAATATAATAGACTTCTGAGTGATAGATAAGTTTTTGTCTAAACATACCTTTTGTTGATGAAGTTCCTCCAAGCTCTTCCGTAGATCTTCTTCTTCAATTGGTGAACGCCGTGAAGTCTAATGCTCAACTACACACTTCTATCATAAACCCAGGCATAGCTATAAGTAGACTAGAAATTAAGTATATAGTTTTGATAAACTAAACTTGACAAACAAGCTTGAGACATCAACGCTTGCGAGTTCGACCGAGAAGTGCTCTAACAGCTTTAAATATTTGCAGTATCATTACCAAATTCTCAGCTTCCTCTTCTGAAGCATTGAGAAAAAATAGAGTGTCATCAGCATATTGAAGATGAGAGATCTGAATGGAGTTTATATTGAAACCTAAAATCATGTTAAGTTGCATAGTTAAAAGACGAGGGTACCCAAATATACCTCAATCTAAAAAAATTCCACCTATAAGTCCTCTTACCGAAAGTGATTGTCTATGGACTGAGTCGAGACAATACTACGAATCGGTATTCACACTTTGTGTGATCGTCTATGGATACGAGATCGAGACAATAAAACAATCAAAGTGTGATTACTTGATAATAGGTTCGGACTTAACCAAACTCTATAGGATCACTATCAAGTAATATGGAGTTAACGTTTGTGTAATTTACCTTAAATTATAATAATAACAATTATAATTGCGGAAAACAAAATTAAATGACACAACAAGATTTTGTTAACGAGGAAACCGCAAATGCAGAAAAACCCCGGGACCTAGTCCTGAATTGAATACTCTCAGAATTAAGCCGCTATACAAAATCAAACCAACTTCTTATAGTTGATACCAAGCAACTAAACCTATAGTTCACCTAGTTTCTTCAGTATCCTTGCGCTTCCGACATTCAATAAGTGCACACACTGGAACAATTCCTTTGGTTCGTATTCAAAACAATAAAGGAACAACAAATCTGTTCGGTATCAACTCTATTCAATCCCAGTGATATGAGTTAGACAAAGGCTCTTCTGTTTAATCCAATAAACTCCTTTGTCGAGTTTAGATCTATCTAACAAACAACTAACAAGTAGTCAAGTTTAGATATTGCAATCAATAATAGGATCTACCCAGATACTAAATACTGATGCCGATCTACGTTACTAATCAATCAAATCTACCAAAAGATAAACCGATTATAGTTGGATCCTAGCCGATCAAGTTTTGTGCACACCAAAGATTATGAACCCAAATCAGAAATCTTCTTCGTCTTCAAATCTTCTTAAATCTTCAATAAACACCTGCACACAACAACTTGAATCCCTTGTGATCAATCACGCACAGAACGGAGTCTGTTAACAATGGATTATCACAAGACGTCTCTAGATCTACAAACAGTTCTAAAGATCCCGTCCATACTTCGATCTAGTTTGAGTGAATCTTATATCAG
The DNA here is from genome assembly GCA_023531105.1 of Papaver atlanticum. Taxonomy (NCBI): domain Eukaryota; kingdom Viridiplantae; phylum Streptophyta; class Magnoliopsida; order Ranunculales; family Papaveraceae; genus Papaver; species Papaver atlanticum. The sequence goes on from JAJJMB010011819.1 coordinate 5,323,219, forward strand.
AAGAGAAGATTCTCAGGAATAAACAAACTAGGTGCAATCAAAGTTCAACAACCGTAGGTCAATCAAATCAAATCGAAAACTAATAATACTGCAATTATCTAGTTTCCCACTAACGGTACTCGTAGAGATTCTTGATCCCACAAAAGTCTTTAAACGAGCGGTCGTAAGAGATTTCGCCTAATTAGTGTACTTTCCTCTCCGAATAGACGATTCCACCAGTAACAACACAACTAGGTAGTTTTGCTGGCTCTTAGGATAGTTTACATGAAATGCAAACTTGGGTATTTATAGACCAAGGAATTTCCAAAACCGAAATATTCTTAAGATATGCAAAATATTCCCAAATCGGTTTTCATAATTCCTAGAAATGCTCTGTCCAAAAATAACCGAAATCCTACTAGAAAATCTCCAATTAGTAAATGCACATTACCAATTTTTATTTTCCAGCAAGATATGCATTTTAATTGCTGGTAATTAAAAGCATATAAAAATTAACAACCCTAATTAAAAGATTCTCAACTTATTTCGGTCCGGGATCTCCTTTAGCTATTAAGAAATATCTTTGAATAATAAAATATAAGAGTTACTGAACATGTTCTAAGTATGTCGACATCTTAATTCTTTGTAAATCCTCTTTCATATTTACAATCTTGGAACCGATTATACCACACTTCCAAAAAAGTTTAGAACTGGTTCATCTGATTTCCAAGAACTATGTGATTGATCAAATCAACACACTAATCATGGGTTTACGGTTCTACCAAACACAAGGATCAGTTCTACCTTAATATGGTTACTGCGTCCGGTTACATCAGTTACCAAATTGGTCACATCAATTACCAGGACCGGTTACCATATTCTTATGGTATTTACTTGTGATCGGTCACACCAGTTACCAGGATCGGTTACACCAATTACCAGGACCGGTTACACCAATTACAAGGATCGATTACTACTCTTTTGTGATCGTTCACACCAATTACTAGGATCGGTTACACCAATTACTAGGATTAGTCACACCAATTACAACTATCGATCATATCATCTTAGGTGATTACTTAGGATCGGTTACACTAATAAAAGTCATACCAATACATAAGTCAGGCGTTGTGACTAGTTTTACTAAGATACATAACAAGTTACGATCGATTCTACTAACTCACACATATTGGTAATCCAAAGATATGCAATGAATAACAATACCAATAAGCCTAGCGATTTCCCTTTCGATTCATAAAACAAGTTCATGAATGTACTTCCTTTAAACGAATGTAAACATTGTTTCCTAGGACGAAATCTTCACCCATACCCATACACATAATCACAATAGCATTCATACGATTATGTCGATGTCTTATATACGAAGTTCAATAGATAAGCGTTATACTTCGTATTCTAATTCCTTAACACTAGGTCTACTAGAGTATAATCATTCATAGCTTCGCAGTTATGTTTTCAATATAGCACGATTGAAAGATACGTTGGGAATGAAATAGTTCAAGTCAAAATATTACTAACCTCAAGAGGAAGGATGATGTGGTCGATGTAGCTTGTTACTTCTTCACATTCTTCAAGTCTTCAAGTAATACTTGTATGTCTCATTATCCTAATATTTCTATCCTAACTTATACGAAGTTGTATCTAGTACATAATCAAGCGACTCTTAAATTGAGTTCCGATTCACTAAAATATGACAACCAAACTTGACATACCAACTCTTGGTGGGTTCAACCGAGCTATGCTCTAACACATAGCATTCTTCAGAAGTTTGGAGAATATATCTGCACCTAGAATGCATATGAATGGAGATAAAGGATATCCATTCCTTATTCCTTTATGAGGCTTAAATTTTGTTGTTGAGCTTCCATTCACAAGGATAGAATGATGAGCATATGTTACACACAAGGAGAAAGGCCATCTTGTGAAACCATTTCCAATGGTATTTGTCGCAAAAATGTTGATTTGATAGAAGGGAAATTTCCTACCCAAGATCTTAGTCTTGCTTTCAGGATCTTCGAAAAACTTGTCATTACTAATCTTTGTCCCTCCACGATTGAGAATTTTCGGTGGAGTCGTGAATTTGTGGAGTTGGTTTATTTCCTTGAAATTGATGATCAAGGTCTTGATATTTGTGGATTTATCATTCTTCAAATGGTTTCAATGATGTCATATAACAAGAAGTTAGGCTTTCCATGCTTAATTGGGCAAATATGTAATGCACATTCCATTACTCCCATGGGAAACTCTATTGGAACTCCCAAACTAGTTCGTCCTTGTATTATCAAACGTATGAAGACCAATTTCAACAAAAGACAAAGATGTGATCCTCTTAACGGTTCTTGTGATCGTACCACCTTGGGGCTTCTTCAATAAATTCACAAGGGTGTGTGTAAGGTCAATTCCAAGGTAAAATGTGTGCAAGAACAATTATGTGTGGTTGTTACAAAATTTCCCAAAATCAAATAATAAATGGATAGAGTTCAAGCCTCTAGGATTGATTCCGATGATGACGAAGATGATGATTAACTTCTTTATCTGTTGATTTTATTTTGTCTAGGAAACTTATTATGAGAATTTATTCTTATGTTTTAAGAAGGATAATTATGGTTTGGAATAACAAATATTGTGACTACACATAGCTATTTCAACGATTTTCATCTTCAAATGTTTTTAGATTTATTTATTTAAATTCTAAGTTATTTGGAAGATGATTTTGCAGTATTAATCTTTATTGGTTTTATATATTGCAAAAATATTTTATGGGATATGTGTGTTTACGTCCGTGAACTATGATTATCTCATGCATGCTCAAAAGTTAAGTCTATTGTGTCTTTATGCAAATATTGATAAAAGATAGAATGAACTTTTGAAAACTCCGCAGTATTGATCTTTCCCTGATCCACTCCTATGTGAAAGTACTGTGTGGCTCCGTAAGTTTTCTTATGTTGAGCATTTCTGATTAATTTAATCTATAAGGTCCTCTTGTGATTAATTTATTCGAGATTACCGGATACAAATCCATGTAGTTTGTTAACGTCCAAAGAAATCCTTCTTTTCTTGTAAAAGTAAGGTCGCTCTTGTTGTTCTTTCGGGAATGACATTTTATGGGGGAGAGTTCTTAATTGAACTTGTGCTTAATTGCCAAATCTTTGTGGGGAGTGCGGCTGTGGAATATAGTAGGAGTTATCTTGTATCTCTATAAATTCCTTGATGAATACACTAAAATTTACAAAGGGGGAAATTGTTAGAGCACTGCTCGGTCAAACTCGCAAGCGTTGCTATCTCAAGCTTGTTTGTCAAGTTTAGTTGATCAAAATATGGTCTTGATTTCTAGTCTACTTATAACTATGTCTCGAATTAGGATAGAATGTGTAGTTGAGCTTTAGACTTCACGGCGTTCATCGATTGAAGACGAAGATCTACTGAAGAGATCTTGGAGGAACTTCATCAACAAAAGGTATATGGAGACTAAAACTTATCTATCACTCTGAAGTCTATTATACTCTATCTTCTAATGAGACTTAGTCGTATAGCTATATAGACTTTTACATTATACACATTTGATATTTCGAGCTGAGTTTATCTCGCACATCTATTTCTCGAAATATGTGTTGGAAGATTTTTGCTTTAACTATGTTCATCATTATTCTTGACGAGTTTAGTTGGAAACAATTTATTTGTTGGAAACTAAATATTAAATCAAAAGATGATCATGTGGAAATTGCCTTGAAACATCTTACATGATTTGTGTAAGACAATAGACAAGCCGTTCACAAACCCGGTTCTCGAACAACCGTCCCGAACCCAACTCAGGTAAACCCGTTCGCATACTAGGTACGCAAACAAGAGTTCCGGACCTTCTCAGGTAAATCCGTTCGGATACTAGGTATGCAAACAAGATTTCCGTACCTGAATCGTTACAAAATAGTTTGCATACTAGGTATGCACACCGTGTTGCATCTAGACATGGGTAATTGTTCTAAACTCTCATTTCAATCATTGAAACATCCTTATAAGACGACAATGGTAATCTCACGCATACCATTAGATTCAAGTAATTTTCAAGTGATCGAATGATCAATACGAAACTTCTCCAGCTAACATCAAATGAATGTCTCACACAAATCATGTAAGATGTTCACGGTAATTTTCACATGATCATCTTTTGACTTAATATTTAATTTCCAACAAATAGATTGTTTCCAACTAAACTCGTCAGGAATACGATGAACATAGTTAAAGAAAAAAGCTTCCAACACATATTTCGAGAAAAAGATAAGCGAGATAAACTCGGCTCGAAATATCAAATGTGTATAATGTAAAAGTCTATATAGCTATACGACTTAGTCTCATTAGAAGATAGAATAGAATAGACTTCTGAGTGATAGATAAGTTTTAGTCTCCACATACCTTTTGTTGATGAAGTTCCTCCAAGCTCCTCAGTAGATCTTCGTCTTCAATTGGTGAACACCGTGAAGTCTAAAGCTCAACTACACATTCTATCCTAATCCGAGACATTGCTATAAGTATACTAGAAATCAAATATATAGTTTTGATAAACTAAACTTGACAAACAAGCTTGAGATAGCAACGCTTGCGAGTTCGACCGAGCAGTGCTCTAACAATCTCCCCCTTTGTCAATTTTAGTGACAAAACTATCAATACATATGGATTATAAAATAAATATACTTTGTAGCTTCTCATTCATCATGCTTGATTTCCTTGGCTCTTCAACATTCCTTGAATTCTTCGCTACTCCAAGTACTCCAGTGATTCTGAACGTGTTCAACTCAGCATCATTATTGTTGAAGATCCGTAGCCATAACAATAAGAAAACATATGTTCTCAGTCATTGTTATATAGTGTCATAGTATTATTATACAAAATCAAAGTCCAATTGCATCACAACTTTGAAATAATACTATGGTGATACGTATCACTCCCCCTTAGTCAATACTTCCATCTCACAATGAAAACCACTCCTCCTTACATAATGATCCGTAAACCATATGTATGTAGTGTGAATTACCAAATAATTCTCTCCCTTTTTGTCAATATAAATTGGCAAAGGTACGAAAACTACGGGATCATAATGAAATTCTCAAAGAGATAATTCATGACTAAAAGAGAACATATCAACTTTGTTTCGATGATTTCACATAGTCGAAACTTAGTGTATTCATCAAGGAGTTTATAAAGATACAAGATAACTCCTAAAATATTCCACAGCCGCACTCCCCACAAAGATATGGCAATTAAGTATAAGTTCAATTAAGAACTCTCCCCCATTTGATGTCATTCCCAAGAGAACAACATGAGCGACCTACTTTTACAAGAAAAGAAGGATTTCTTTGGACATTAACAAATCACATGGATTTGTATCCAGTAAACTCGAATAAATTAACCACAAGGAGACCTAATAGTTAATTTAATCGGAAACGCTCAACATAAGAAAACTTACGGAGCCATACAGTACTTTCACATAAAAGTGGATTAGGGAAAGACCAAAATGCGTAATTTTCAAAAGTTCATTCTATCTTTTATCAATATTTGCATAACGACGTAATAGACTTAACTTTTGAGCATTTATGAGATACTAGCACAGTTCACGTACATAAAGGCATTCAGCTCATTATCAATTGCAATATATAAAATCAAAAAGTTTAAATACTGCAAAAATCATCTTCCAAATAACTTAGAATCTAAATAAATAAATCTAAAAACATTGCAAGATGAAAATCGTTGAAATAGCTATGTGTAATCACAATATTTGCTATTCCAAACCCTAGTTATCCTTCTTAAAACATAAGAATAAATTCTCATAAGAAGTTTCCTAGACAAAATAAAACCTAAAACCATACTGAAAAGTTTAGACATAATCAACAATTTTAGATTGAACATTAGCAAGATCATCAGTTGCTTTCTTCAGTTCGTTCTTCAGAAAATCAAGATTCTTTGTTGCAATTTTAAGTTGATCACGAACAGCTTCAAAATCTTGGAGAAGATTTCCAACCAAATCAGATGATATCTGAACGGGTCTATTGTCTTCATGATTGTAGGCATATTAACAGGTTATGGTGAGAGGATTCTCATGAAACTCAATAACCTTTCCATCTTCAATTTTGTCTTCCTTTTTGCATCCATTCATCGTGCAGTTCATGATATCAAAAGAAGATTTCTTGAGGTTACGGAACGTATATATATCTAAGAGGGAAGAACAGTCTTAGATATATATATATATATTTATGCATGTGTGTATGTGTTTTTCATAGGAATAAACCCTAGGGTCACATATAAATCTTTCCAGACACACGGGTATTGGATACATACGTCCGATCATGAACTTAGTACACGGACCGTTCGTGGACATGAATAATATTCAGTACCAAAGAACCAATAGAGCCTATTTCACAAACGTGTTTTGAACAGATTATCAAAACAAGTTTAACTTTAGGCAGAAAATCTTAGCTTAAAAATAAATTTAGAGCACAAGACTTTTGTTGATAAACAACAAATCAACTATCTTCTCAATGCTAGCAACAAAGAGTGTTATTTCAAGATTTACTGATCAATCATATTACCAAGTGTAACAATTAATTGGAGAAAGTCTCAACAGTAAGATGATCATAATTTTTAGAAAATAAAAAATTTAAAAAAAAATACAACAACGACCACTTTATCAAGAAGAAGATGTCTTCTTGAGAAACTTGTGCATCCTCACATGGTCTCAATGAGGAGGCACAATCAGAAGCAGTCAAGTTGTAATATGATGAGCTTTTTGCTTATCAAGAGTGTTGACATTCTCTCTCTCTCTTTTTTGAAAATCATCAGAGAAATCAATAAAGTTAGTCCCAGGAGAATCAATAAGAGGAGGACAAGAGATACTTGATGCTGCTGCCTTCTTTACCTTCATAATATTGCGCTTGAGTCTATTGATACTGGTCTTGAGTTCCGAAACATGATTATTGATGTGAATGTATTCAGGAACAATCGAGTCTTTCGATCCAAGGCTTTCTTCAACCACAGACGAAGAGTTTGATAGATTTTCCTTTTGCAGAGCCATCTTTCCTTTTACTGGAACACGAAGGCAGTTATTTATCTTTATAACTTTGTCCCTTTGACAATTTTGAAAAGGTTTTTTACTACCCTTAAGAATAAAGAATGGCTCATCATAGCACCTTTTCTGTCTAAAGGTTGGACAATTAATACCAGTAATGTGAGATACAGGTTTGATCACTTCTTTAGACATCCAAACAAGAATGTCATGAAGTTTCTCATTCCGCAAACGAAAACGACATCTTCTTTCAAGATGACCTTTATTTACATAGTAATGACAACTGAATGAAATGCTATTACCCGATCTCATTTGATATGTCTTTGGAGGTTGACGAACTTTCTTCTTTGGTACTTCAGCTGCTGAAGGAAGATCATCACTTTTGACATTAATGAGAGTCTTCTAGCATGAACAAAAAAAATCTTACTAATACTTGGAGCGTCCATTCCTTTATAGACCAAACCTCGTGTATCACGATGATTTTTACATGATCCAAGCATAGTGGATAATTTGGTTGAGCTAGAGCTAAACTTCTTTAAGTCTTCTTCCAACAATTTGACCTTATCGTGAGAAGCAATTAGGTCAGCCTCTAATTGTTTTTCTCGAGAGAGAAAATCATTTTCTTTGTCACTGAAACAACATTGTTGAGAGTCACTCCTTGCTTCAGATTCTGCAAGTTTTTCTTTCAATAAAAAGAGATTTCGACGAAGATTTTCACATTCAGAAATTTTTGAATGTACATCTTCTTCACGATCTTTAAGAAGGGATTGTAGAACATTATATCCACAATGATAACCTTTAAAGAGTTTCTCATTTTCTTGTTTTCTAGACAGTGAGGAGTCAATAACTCAGCCAAACAAGACGTTGACTTCTTTTTCTTTATGAGATGGTCAAAAAGCTTAATGTATTGTGATACTTCCTCATCAACATCATTTTCAACATCTGAATCACTTTCATATGAAAGTTCCTCCAACTGTTCGTCCAGGCGTGTTTCCCAGTTATACACAGTTTCAGGCAATGAAGAAGATGTGAGAGATTTCTCAAGTGAATCCAAGCTTTGAACAAAGTCAGAATGTTTCTTAACTGGTGACGCATCGTTTGAGATAGCACTTCTATCCATAGAGTCAGATGGCTACAAACACAGACTTGTGAGGTCTTAGAGTGTTTGCCTGCTCTCATACAATTGAAAAAAGCGGGAGTATAACAACCACACCCAATAATTCGTTCGGAAATCCGTATGGACTAAACTCCAATATAATTCCAAGAGCACCAACTTCAAAGTGAGTCTTAATAAAGAAATATATCAAAGAGCTTTATCTATATTTCTCAATACAATCAGCAAATCGAAAAGATAGAAATCCGTGAGCCTGATTGATATGAGAAATAACTTGGACGGTACCAAAACCAATGTCCAATTTTCAATCGAGTTATATCTAACAAACACGGTCGGATTTATCAACTGATTGATTTACGCACAACCTGTGATATTTTAATTATATAAAGAAATATAATGCGGAAAAGAAATAACACAGATACCATAAATTTTGTAAACGAGGAAACCGCAAATGCAGAAAACCCCTGGGACCTAGTCCAGCTTTGAATACCACACTGTATTAAGCCGCTACAGATACTAGCCTACTACAAGTTAACTTCGGACTGGAATGTAGTTAATCCCTAACCAAGTCTCACACCGATTAAGGTACAGTCGTGTTCCTTATGCCTCTAGAACCACGTCGGATTCTGCGCACTTGATTCCCTTAGTTGATCCCACCCACAACTAAGAGTTGTTACGACCCAAAGTCAAAGACTTATAAACAAATCTGTCTCCCACAGATATGTGTATTATTTATTCGGTTTTTGTTCTGTCTTTTGATAGAAATCAAGGTGAACAGGAACCAATTGATAATCCAGTCTTATACTCCCGAAGAGCGGCCTAGAAATATCAATCACCTCACAATAACCCAACTGATTAACAGAAAAAGTTATTGTGGAATCACAAGAGTCTGAGATGAAGAACTTTTGTGATTACTTTTTATATCTAACCCATCGGAGATAAATCTCGAGTGAATCTTAGAGAAGACAAAACTCAATACGATAAAACAAGTAAGATTAGAATTCGCAACTACAGAGAAAATAGTTGGATCTGGCTTCACGAATCTCAAATGAAGTCTTTAAGTCGTTAACCTAATATGGTTTTGGAAAAACCTAGGTTAAAGGAGAATTGACTCTAGTTTGTAACTAGGATATAAGAAAGTGTCTGGATTAGGTTTTCCAGTTGCTAGAGTTCTCCCTTATATAGCCTTTCAAATCAGGGTTGCTTACAATCAAAGCTAAAAAAGCTTAGTGAGAAAGCATTCAATATTCACCGTTAGATGAAAACCTGATTTAAGATTCAAGCTAAGTCTGCTTAGAAATTAAGAAATTAATCTCCACAGTTTGATGGTCTTAGCTTGTTACACACAAATGAAATATACTTATATTTAGATATGGGTAACCGTACCTAAAAGTGTATATTGAGTTGTCTCAATAATAGTTAACCGAAGTTAGCCATAGGAACACTTTTGTCTTAACCATATTCATCTAACACTTCTAGACCAAATATGATGATCAATCAATCATGAAAGATAATCAAATAAATCTAAATATGCTTCAAATAGAGTTATTCAATTGCTCACTATCGCATAGACATATATATGAACAAACTGAAACAAAATCGGATTGATTCGTTATCGTACAAAGTACTTATACAAGAATCAATTCATGAACATTAAATCACAGTTTTCAAAGATGGCAATCCTGAATTCATAAATGTTTTAGTTCATGAGTATGAGAATCATACATAACCGATTTTAGAACTTAACCACTGAGTTTGCCAACTAGGTACGTGAACAGCAGCTCCAGACCTTGGCCTAGAAAAGCCGTTCGTAAACCCGGTTGACGAACAACAGTCCCGGACCCAACTCAAGTAAACCCGTTCGCATACTGGGTAAGAAAACAAGAGTTCCGGACCTTCTCAGGTAAATCCGTTCGCATACTAGATACGCAAACAAGAGTTCCGTACCTGAATCGTTACAAAACAGTTCGCATACTAGATATACATACCGTGTTGCATCCAGACATGGGTAATTGTTCTAAACTCCCATTTCAATCATTGAAACATCCTTAGAAGACGACAATGGTAATTTCACACTTACCATTAGCTTCAAGTAATTTTCAAGTGATCGAATGATCAATACAAAACTTCCCAAGCTAATATTTAATGACCGTCTCACACAAATCATATAAGATGTTCAAGGTAATTTTCACATGATCATCTTTTGACTTAATATTTAGTTTCTTACAAATAGATTGTTTACAACTAAAATCGTCATGAATACGATGACCATAGTTAAAGCAAAAAGCTTCCAACACATATTTCAAGAAAAAGATAAGCGAGATAAACTCGGCTCAAAATATCAAATGTGTATAATGTAAAAGTCTATATAGCTATACGACTTAGTCTCCTTAGAAGATAGAATATAATATACTTATAAGTGATAGATAAGTTTTAGTCTCCACATACCTTTTGTTGATGAAGTTCCTCCAAGCTCCTCAGTAGATCTTCTTCTTCAATTGGTGAACGCCGTGAAGTCTAAAGATCAACTACACATTCTATCCTAATCCGAGATTTAGATATAAGTAGACTAGAAATCAAGTATATAGTTTTGATCAACTAAACTTGACAAACAAGCTTGAGATAGCAACGATTGCGAGTTCGACCGAGAAGTGCTCTAACAGAAAGATATATCATTAAGCGCAAGTTCAAATAAGAACTCTCCCCATGTGTGTTGTCATTCTCTCGCAAGAACAAAAGAACAACAACAAAAGCAACCTTTACCAGAAAAAGGTTGAATCGGTTTTAACTAATGCGTGCCAATAGCAAAAGTTGAAACCCGAAAAACATATGTTATGCTAAACACAACTTATGTAAACATAAATTGATTGTCAACATATTTTGACTTTTCACATATGAGTTTAAATCGGAACACCTTATGATCCTTTGATAAATCCTACCAACATGGGCTAGAATTTAATCCCTCTAAATTAAAAAGCCAAACAAACCATAAGGGTATCACAATATGAGATCGAATATTAAGGTCAATAAAAACCGAAATCAAACATCTAATAAATCCGAAAGTACATAGCATAAAATATAGACATTCTTACACATGCTATGCAATCAGAACTATAAAATAATGAAACAAAGATTATAAAATAATAATTTTATTCATTCATAATAATGATAATTTTATTCATTCATAATAATGATAATTTTATTCAAATAGACCTTATACAAAATATCGAAATAAATCAGCACATTGATGTCTATTTTCTCTAAATAAGAACCTTATCTTATTTTTGTTCCATGAGCAACTTAATCCTTCATATCAGTACAAGAGGAAGGTAGGTTATTATTCTCAATCTTGAGCTTGTGGATTTCTTCAAGAATATAACCTTGTTGCTTGACCGGAATTTCTTGCAGTTGAGAGGTTTTGGTGAAGGACTCTGCAAGAACATGTAATTCTGTCTTGGATTTAAAACATAATTGTGCCAATATTTCAATATACTGATCTTTCTTCAGTAGATTTTCTCTTTCCTTCTTGCAAAGCCAATCTCTGTTTTTGATCTTTATCTTCGGTTTCTTAGCATCAAGAGATGGTGCAGACTTATTCTTAAAGAATTCTTTTAGATCAAACACCTTTGTAAGAGAAGACATAAATCATGGTTTGGATAAGGAATGACCAGAGAATGAGGAAAATCCTATATAAACCTTGAAGGATATTTTTCATACTTCCGAAAATATAATATTCCTAAAAAAACGAATATTTTTAAATATATTTTCAATTACTAGACTTTATTCCCATAATTTACACATAAGTTCCTTGATTATTTGCTTCCTCACACACATTCGGCACACAAAGTGAGGATGCAATCTAATACCGATTAGGCGGTATTAGTATGAGATTTTTTCTCATCATGGGTTTTAGAACAAACAAATTGTTCTTGATCTAGTGAAGTATAATTCAAATAGCTTCTCTTGGTACCTCGATACATCGAAATTTCCGAAGATTGGTTTGAATTGCACATGCACGTCTTAGCAATCCTTGTTTTTAAGACAGTTTTGCACATTGTCTTATTTTTCCTTGTACCATTAGATGATTTTTGAACATCGGAAGACATGCCCATTTTTAAAATGGTTAAATCACTAATGGAATACGAGGGGATTAAATTAACAAACTAGTGAAATATTAGTTGTTTCCTCTTCCTCAGAGGTCTCATCTAGAGTTACAGCTAATGTCTTACTTCCACTATATTTCCTTAGATTAGGACAGTCTTTAGCCAAATGACCAAAAACTTTACACTTCAAGCACTGAGGCTGATATTCATCTTCTTCTTTTTGATCTTTTCTGTTCTTGATTGGAACATGATCATGAGAGCGAGAAGAACAATGATTATCTTTCACAAATTTCTTATTCCTTTTCTTTAAGAGATCTTGAAACTGTCTTGTAATCAGTAACAATGTTAGTTCAACATCATCATCAGAATCTTCTACAATCAATTCATCAGAATCACCTATCAATCTATTTTTCTCCACATGATCTTTTGGAAATTTTACAGCTTTAAAAGCAATTCCTTTAGCTTGAATAGATTGTGATTCATGATCAAAGATCTTTAACTTTCCAACAAGTGTGCTTCGATAGAGAGTTCAAAGATCATATGCTTCCATGATTGTATGTTTCTTAGATTCATATCTAGATGGCAACGATCTGAGAATTTTGCACATTAAATCCTTTTCAGAAATAGTCTTTCCAAGAGAGAAAGAAGCATTAACTATCTAAGAGAGTTTAACATGGAACTCTTCAAAAGTATCGTTGTCATTCATTCGAAGGTTTTCCCAATCAGAAGTGAGGATTTGAAGTCTAGCTTGTTTTTATGATGAATTACCTTTGAATACGATCTGAAGATTATCCCAAGCCTCCTTTTAAGTTTGGCATGTGGATGCATGATGTTGTAGGTCACGGATTACAACATGTATAATAGCATTCAAACCATCTGAATTCTGCTTTGCAAATGCCTTTTCTTCACTTGTATAATCTACTAAGCGTTTGAACTCAGTTACCGAACCTTCAATTTTCGGGCGATAATATCCATCAACGACTAATAGCCAAGTTGTTAGAGCATAGCTCGGTTGAACTCACCAAGCGTTGGTATGTCAAGTTTGGTTGTCATATTTTAGTACCAAAACTCATCTAGAATCGCTTGATTAAATACTAGAGTCAAATTCATTTAGGTTAGAGTATAAAGTCTAGGAATGTTGAGACGTACAAGTATTACTCCGAAGACCTGAAGAATTTTAAGAAGTAACGACTACAACGACGACATCATCCTTCCACTTGAGGTTAGTAATATTGACTTGATTTTGTTTCCATTCCTAACGCATCTTTCAAGTCGTGCTATATTGAAAACATAACATGCGAAGCTATATATATTGTATATAATACTCTAACGATGTGACTTGGTCATTATACTATGATCAAAGTGTCAAGGAAAACATATTACGAAGTATGAACGCTTATCTTTTGAAACTTCGTAAGTACGACATCGACATAATCTATTGTATATATTATTTGATTATGTATGCATTATATAGGAATGATTTCATCCTAGAAAACTATGTATCTTTACATGAGTGTAAAGAACTAGATGTATGAACTTGTTTCATAATCGAAAAAGGAAATCATGATTGGTCTTGCTATTCTTTGAATATCTTTTGGATGACCAATGAAAGATGACTTTGATAGTACCTATATTAACTTGTTGATATTTATGGAATAACCGGTCATAGCCTATATAATATAGTTTGTTGCAATCAGTCATGAGCTTCATTGTAAATCTAGTTGTAACCGATGACAAGCTATATTGGAATGCAAGTTGTAACCGACCATAAGTTACTTTGGGAACCAAGGTATAACTGGTCACAAAATGAATTCGGGAAGTTAGTTGTAATCGATCACAAGCTACCTTTAGGAAGCAAGGTGTAATCGATCACAAGCTAACTCAGGAAGTAAGGTGTAACCGAACACAAGCTACCTCTGGGAAGCAAGGTGTAACCAGTCACAACCGGGTTTGGGAAACATGGTATAACCGATCACAACTTACATTGTGAGGTTGGTACAACCGATCCCAAGAAGCAAAAGCGAGTTCAAATATTCACATATCTCTGTAAGTTTTGTGTGAAGCTTGGAATTAGGGTTTGATAAGAGCAAGGGCTATGGAGTGAGTGTTCTCATTCAATATGAATGAGTATCACTAGATTTGCTCAAATTAGGTGTTACTATGGAGTTAGAATACTCACTCATTCACCAATAATCACTCATACACTCATTGGAACGAATGAGTGGGCGAAAGGGGAGACTAAGCGGCTGATTTTCAGTCGTTTGGGAAAGAAACACGTTGAGAGGCTGGAAATATGCCTCTCAAACCTATTTTTAGAGTTTTATTAATTAAAAAATCTTAGATGCGGGACCCATAATTAAGTTTTATTATTAAAAAAAAACCTTGCTAAGAGGCATATATTCAGCCGCTTGGAGAGAAAAAAATCTCTCCAAGCGGATAAACACTATCCGCTTAGTCTATTTATTTTGGACATCCATGGTCACAAAAACACTCTTTCACTCGGTCTTCACTCAATTTGGCAGTAAATGAGTGTTAAAAACACTCATTCCATAGCCCTTGCTCCAAGAAACTTCTAGATGTCGATATATTTGAACATGTACGTCGATATGTTTGAACATGTACATAATTCCTATCATTTATTGTTCAAAAATATTCCTTGATACTCAAGATGATCCCTGGTACGAAAAATTGAAAAACATTTAATTATGATTTTCATCATATATGTTTTAATTACCAGCAATTAGAGCATATCCTATGGAAAATATTATTAGTTAATGTGCTAGACTAATTATAGAAGTTATCTATGAGAGTTTTCGGAAATATAGGTTTGGCATTTAAGTGGAAATAGGAAAACCGAAATTAGGTACTTTAATGCATATTTTGAAAATATTTTCGGTTTTGGAATTTCCTTGGTAGTCCAAACAACGTTGGTCTATAAATAATTGAGTTTGCATTTCTTGCAAACTATCCTAAGAGCCAGGAAAACTTCATTTCTTGTTGTTTCTGGTGGAGCCGTCTATTCGGAGAGGAAAGTATCCTAATTAGGTGAAATCTCTTACGACCGCTCGTTTAAAGACTTCTGTGGGATCAAGAAGCTCTACGAGTACCGTTGGTGGGAAACTAGATAATTGCAATGTTATTAGTTTTCGATTATTGATTTGATTGACTAACGGTTGTTCAAACTTTGATTACACCTAGTTTGTTTATTCTTGAGAATCTTCTCTTCTGATATAAGATTCACTTAGACTAGATCAAAGTATCGACGTGATCTTTAGACTCATCTTTGGGTTTAAGGATATCTTATGATAATCCATTGTTAACAGACTCCGTTCTATGCGTGATTGATCACAAGAGGATTCAAGTGTTGTTGTGCAGGTATTTGAAGGCAATAGAAGATTCGAAGACGAAGAAGAACTCTTATTAGTTTTGAAATCTTGTGGATTTAGTGCACAAACCTTGATCGTCTGGGATCCAACTAGAATCGGTTTATCCTTTATAGATCTAATTGATTAATTGCGTGAGATCGGCAACTCTCTATAGTTTCTCTTTGAGATCTATATCGATTGAGTGCGAATCTATAACTTTATTATTTCGGTAATCAATATTTAGATTGATCTAACCAAACAAAGGAGTTTATTAGATTAAACATAAGAGCCTTTTTCAATGACTCATCAAATATCTTTAACAAGATTGATTAGAGTGGTTACCAAACAGATTCTTCCTTTGTTGTTTGGAATACGATCCAAAGGACTTGCTATTCACGTGCGTGACTCTAGAAGTCGAAGGTGCAGGGATACTGAGGGAACTAAGTAGCTAGGGGTAGTTTGTTTGGTCTCAACTATACGAAGTTGGTATTAGATTTTTTATAGCGGATTAATTCTGAGAGTATTCAAAACTGGACTAGGTCCCGGGGTTTTTCTGCATTTGTGGTTTCCACTTGTTGTGCCATTTACTTTATTTTTCCGCATTATAATT
Organism: Papaver atlanticum; assembly: GCA_023531105.1. Lineage (NCBI taxonomy): Eukaryota > Viridiplantae > Streptophyta > Magnoliopsida > Ranunculales > Papaveraceae > Papaver > Papaver atlanticum. Next base: position 5,339,465 of record JAJJMB010011819.1, read on the forward strand.
GTTTTATTATAATTAAAGTAAATTTCACTTGTAAGTTAATTCTGTAACACTTGATATTGATCCTATAGAGTTCCGGTTATTACCGAACCTATTATCAAGTGCACACTTTGTTGTCGCATCGTCTCGATCTTGTATCTATAGTCAATCACACAAGTGACCTTGTTGTTTTATTGTCTCGATCTCATATCCATAGATGATCACACGAAGTGTAAACCGAATTTGTTTTATTGTCTCGACTCAGTCCATAGACGATCACATTCGGTAGAGGACTTATAGGTGGATAATTAAAAGATTGTGGTGTATTTGGGTACCCTCGTCTTTTCAATTGGTATCATAGCAGGAAAACACAAAAAGATCTAACAATCTGTGTTTGTTGCGATCCAACCTACAAGATTTGAATCTAATGGATGATATACAAGATTTGAATCTAATGGATGATTTAGTTAACATAGTAGCAGGATTTGATATCTTCAACGTCCCGTGGTGGAAGACACGGATGAATACTGTGAAACTCTCATTCCAGGAACCGTTTATTAGTTGGTCAGAAACTTGCGGTATCCCAAGAAGGTTTCCTCATGTTCCGAATTGTTCAAACAAGGAAATCAATTCAATTCAACAAAATACCATAATGTTGATTTGGAAGGGTTACGTAATATTTCCTCAATTGCTTCTATTTTTCACTGTGAATGTTTTTGCATCATTAAGAGAAATTATCACTCCAAAATCTTGAGTTTTGTGAATCTTGCTTTTGGTCCTGTATCATCAATATTCACAAAAAATCCCGATGGATTAGATTTTAGAAGCAACCAGATGGGAAGCTACTTTCAAATAGAGAATCAAAATCTTCATTCTCTAATGACCCGAGATGTTATTAATAAAGTAAGGATTCTTACTAAATTAAAAGACTGTATTGTGATAAAATCTTATTACAATATAATTCGAGTTAAGAAAATACTTCAATCTTATAAGATTACGAGAACGAAGTATTTCTTCAACTTCTCCATGGGAAGTAGAAACATGCACTCTCCACACAATGGTTTCTTTGAAACCAGTCACAGGCTAAAAGAAAATTTGTAATCTTAAAGATTTGAGTTACCTTCTGTTTGAAATTCTCCAAACATAACTATCTGTAACTCACGGTTCAGTTTCCGGTTTTATGGACCGAATTGGTTGCTAAAATCCCCTGTGTAGATCGGTACCTTCTTAGAAAACAGAAGTTCTTATATCCGAAAATATGTTAATTCTTTAAAAAGGGATGAATTTCCGATATCGGAAATAAAGATAAAAACTTGGTTTCCTCTACAAGTTTTTGAAATTTTCGATTAAGATAAATATTCTGATTTCTCAAAATATTCATCTTGGTACTGTTTCAAGCATATTTTCAAATATGGTACCGAATGAAGACCTAAGAAGAAAACTGACAACTATGGTTCTCACTAACAAACTTGCTCGCATGTTTAAGGGAAAGTGTTATCACATTATCTATGTGGTGAATAGAATAATCTGCGGGGAATTCTTCAGTGATCATTGTCTCTACAAGATTGAGAAATATCTTAACTCCTTAGAGACTGACAGGCTAACTTTATGCAACAAAACATGCCATCATCCAATTCGACTCTCAAGGGTGCACACATCCAGTCTGCTTGATGGTGTATTAGACCTAATCGTAAAAAGATTTTTACTTAACGAAAGAGTTGATGTTGAATGGAAACATGTAAGTTCGTATGAAAAACTGTTGAGTACAACCTATGAGAACTCTTCAAATGATACTAAGCATCTGGCTAACATTCTTAATCACTATAAGGATGTTTTGATGAAGTTTCAGTCTCTACTCGACGAGATTTCTTCCTGAACGGAATTGTTGCAAGAGGCATTAAATGACTCTTGCATGGAAACAAGTAGAAGGCAATAAAAAATAAGATTGGGTTCTTATTTAGAGAAAATAGACATCAATGTGTTAATTTATTTCAATATTTTTGTATAAGGTCTATTTTGAATAAAACTATCATTTTTTTATTTTTTTTTATTTTATAGGAAGGCAATTTTATTATTAAAATAAAAACAATATAAATGTTTACAAAGAGTCGGTGGGGAGCCTGGCAACAAGCTATGCTCCAACACCTTTTTTAATAGTAAGCCCAATTCTATGGAAAAGGAAACCACCTACTTTATTTTTATTATGAATAAAATTATCATTATTATTATTATGAATAAAATTATTATTTTATAATTTTTGTTTCATGTGATAGTTTCCGATTGCATAGCCTGTGTATGAATGTTTATATTTTTGCTATGTGATTTTTGTATTTATGAGATGTCTGATTTCGGTTTTTATTAACCTTAATATTCGATCTCATATGGTGAACGCCCTTATGATTTGTGTGGCTTTTTAATTTAGCGGGATTAAGTTCTAGCCCTTGTTGGTAGGCTTTATCAAATGATCATAAGGTGTTCCGATTGAAACTCATATGTGAAAAGTCACAATATATTGATAATCAATTTATGTTTACATAAGTTGTGTTTAGCATAACATATGTGTTTCGGGCTTCAACTTTTTCTATTGGCACGCATTAGTTAAAACCGATTCAACCTTTCTCTGGTAAAGGTTGCTTTTGTTGTTGTTCTTTTGTTCTTGCGAGAGGATGACAACACACTGGGGGAGAGTTCTTATTTGAACTTGCGCTTAATGATATATATTTCTGGAGAGTAATAGCTGCGGAAATTGAGGTAACGATTTTTATTTGTTAGTTAATCGTTTTTCTTGTTTAAGAAAAGTTTGTTTATGTTGCATATATTTTGCTTTTGCTTAACAAAATTTCGGTATAATTGATATGTTCCATTATACTGTGTATGGATTGTTTATATGATTCAATTATTTCCAGTTAAGAAAAACTGTGTCAATTTATTGACTTATGATTTGGTATCTTCTTTATTGTTGGGTATCAAGTGTTTTTGGTTAACGAAATTCGGTGCAATTGCGGTGCTGTAATGTATATATTTGTTTCAATTGCTTCCGGTTAAGAAAGACAATTGCAAGTCAATTTATTTTAGTTTGTATTTATTATTTTTGGCTTAAAAAAATACGAAATCATTTGTTTACATATGATTCCGGATAAAAGAAACTAAGTTAATTCTGATCTTAGTTAGACTTATCAATTGGAGGATTCGGTTATTCTAGTCTAATCGAATGCCTTAACAAGAAAAAACTAGTTAACTAACCTAGTGTTTGTCTTGTCGAAAGGGAAAGGTCTAAGTTATTCCCGAAATAATTAGAGCCTCATGAGAAAAATAAAGTTAATTCTGATCTTTATTTTGGTCTTTTCGAAACAAGCGATGCGATTGTACATACACAATCGGTATGGAATTAAGTATCTTAGTCAATTTGTTGGACTATAGGGAAAATTGCTTCGGGAAATTATTTCCTTGATAACATATTGAAACTAAATTACTTTTGTAGTTTCGGTTTTAATATTGGTTATCTAAAATGGTATGTGAAACCTTCGTGCTTAACTCTTATAGGTTGTACATGTCTTATAGATTTGTAAGATCCTTTCAGTTTGTCCTTTATTTGCTCGAACCTTTGTCATTTTGTGACAAAAAAGGGGAGAAATATATGGAGTAAACAAGTGATTTTTAATCACTAGGAAAGGAAAATTGTGCTTAAATGTTATATCTAACGAAAGAGTAAAGCATAGACTAAGGGAGAGAAATACTACACATCATACCTTATGTCGTTTTTGTAGTATTTTAGACTACAAAAAAGGGAATAACAAAGATGTTCGGATTGAATATTTTCCTAGCTTTCCTTTCGGGGGAGTGAAAGCTTTTGTTATTCAAATGTCAACAACAGTATTTATTTATTGAATATATGCAGGTTATTGTGTTGTTGAAACTTGGAATCAAGCGTATGAAGAATTGTTTAGCTCCATATGTAATAAGAGCTTTGTCACTAAAATTGACAAAGGGGGAGATTGTTAGAGCATAGCTCGGTTGAACTCACCAAGCGTTGGTATGTAAAGTTTGGTTGTCATATTTTAGTACCAAAACTCATCTAGAGTCACTTGATTAAATACTAGAGTCAACTTCGTTTAGGTTAGAATAGAAAGTCTAGGAATGTTGAGACGTACAAGTATTACTCCGAAGACCTGAAGAATGTGAAGAAGTAACGACTACAACAACGACATCATCCTTACACTTGAGGTTAGTAATATTGACTTTGATCTTGTTTCCATTCCTAACGTATCTATCAAGTCGTGCTATATTGAAAACATAACATGCGAAGTTGTATATATTTTATATAACACTCTAGTGATGTGGCTTGGTCATTATAGTATGATCAAAGTGTCAAGGGAAACATATTACGAAGTATGAACGCTTATCTTTTGAAACTTCGTAAGTACGACATCGACATAATATATTGTATTTATTATTTGATTATGTGTGCATTATATAGGTATGATTTCATCCTAAGTAGATGTATGAACTTGTTTCATAATCGAAAAAGGAAATCATGATTTTTCTTGCTATTATTTGAAAATCTTTTGGATGACCAATGGAAGATGACTTTGGTATAACCTATCTTACCTTGTTTAGTTTATAGAATAACCGGTCATAGCATATATAATATAGTTTGTTGCATTCGTCCATGAGCTTCATTGTAAATCAAGTTGTAACCGATCACAAGCTATATTGGAATGCAAGTTGTAACCTGCCATAAGTTACTTTGGGAACCAAGGTATAACCGGTCACAAGAAGAATTGGGAAGTTAGTTGTGAAAAAGTGGGGGTCTAACAACCTCACCCAATATTTCGCTTAGCAATCTGTATGGACTAACTCCAATATACTTTTAAGAGAATCAACTAGATAGTCAGACTCAATCTTAATAAAAAGTATATAAAAGAGTTATATCTCAATTTCTCGATTCAATCCCAACTCAAACAAATAGAAATATGCGAGTCTGATTGAATACAAGAGAAATAAACTTGAACGGTACCAAAGACCAATGTTCAAGGATCAATCAATTTCAATCAACAACCAAAGGTTGGATTTACTAATTGATCGATACAAACGCGCAACCTGTGATATTTCAATTATATAACAGAATATAATGCGGAAAAGAAATAACACAGACACCAGAAGTTTTGTTAACGAGGAAACCGAAAATGCAGAAAAACCCCGGGACCTAGTCCAGATTGAACACCACACTGTATTAAACCGCTACAGATACTAGCCTACTACAAACAAACTTCGGTCTGGACTGTAGTTGAACCCCAATCAATCTCACACTGATTCAAGGTACAGTTGTGCTCCTTACGTCTCTGATCCCAGCAGGATACTACGCACTTGATTCCCTTAGCTGAATTCACCCACAACTAAGAGTTGCTACGACCCAAAGTCGAAGACTTTAATAAACAAATCTGTATCACACAAAAAAGTCTACAAGAATAGATAAATCTGTCTCACATAGAAATACCTACGATTTTTGTTACGTCTTTTGATAAATCAAGGTGAACAGGAACCAATCGATAACCCGGACTTATATTCCCGAAGAACAGCCTAGAATATCAATCACCTCACAATAATCTTAATCGACTAGCGAAACAAGATATTGCGGAATCACAAACGATGAGACGAAGATGTTTGTGACTAATTTTCTATCTTGCCTATCGGAGAAATTAATCTAAAGCCAATCTTACGATTGCACTTAATCACGATAGAAACAGCAAGATCAGATCACGTAACTACAGAGAAAATAGTTGGGTCTGGCTTCACAATCCCAATGAAGTCTTTAAGTCGTTAACCTACAGGGGCTCAATATAAACCTAAGGTTAAAGGAGAATCGACTCTAGCTTATACAACTAGTATCACACAGGAGGTGTGGGGATTAGGTTTCCCAGTTGCTAGAGTTCTCCTTTATATAGTCTTCAAATCAGGGTTTGCAATCCAAGTTACCTTGGTAACAAAGCATTCAATATTCACCGTTAGATGAAAACCTAATTAAATTCAAGCTAATATCTTTCAACCGTGAGATCGAACTTAGCTTGTTATACACAAATGAAATATACATCATTTAGGTTTGAGTAACCGTACCTAAACGTGTACACCTAGTTGGTTCAACAGTACTTAACCAATGGTTATCCATATGAGCACTTTCATATCAACCTTATTCATCTTCACCATAACTAGTCCAAATGACTCAAATGAACTAGTTCGAGAGTTGTTCAATTGTTTAGATCTTATAGAAGTGTACAAGACACAATCGAAGCAAAATCGGTTTCGATTCACTCGAATCGATTCATGAACATTATAGCCACGGTTTTCAAATTGCATTCCTTAATATAAATGTTTTAGTTCATGAACAAACCAATTTTAGAAAGTAACACACTTAAGTATGCGTACGGGTATGCGTACTTAAGTAACCGGATTTGAGTTTGTTTTGGTTTCCAGACTCAGCAGAAATTCACAGACATGAACTTTCCGCCAGTAATGCATACGAGTACGCATTCTTATGTAACCAGATTGAGTTGGTTTTGATTTCCAAACTCAGCAGAAATTCACGGACGTGAACTTCCGCCAGTATGCGTACGGGTACGCATACTTACCCAGTCTCCATCAACTATTTAGTACACACACAAGTATGCATACATTTGGTTCCCGGTTTTGGACTTATACACTAATGTGCGAACACACTAAATGCTTATATCCAAAGATGGTTACATGTTCTAAATTCTTTATTTCAATCATTGAAATATTCTTAGAGGATGTTAAATAGAGGTTATTCACACACTATTCTTCATCAAAGAAATTTTCAAGATATTGAAATAATCAACATGACTTTCGTCACTTGTAAAGATGAACTTGGGCAAAGCGAAAGCTTACCAACACATATTTCGAGAAATAGATAAGCGAGATAAACTCGGCTCGAAATAGCAAATGTGTATAATCGAAGTCTATATAGCAATACGACTTTTGTCTCAAGATAGGAGATAGAGTAGATAGACTTTTGAGTGATAGATAAGTTCAAGTCTCCACATACCTTTTTGTTGATGAAGATCCACCAGTTCCTTGAGTAGTTCTTCGTCTTTACATGATGAACGCCGTGGAGTCTATAGCTCAACCACACTTTATATCCTAGTCCGAGACTTAGCTATAAGTAGACTAGAAATCAAGACTTATAGTTTTGGCAACTAAACTTGACAACAAGCTTGAGATAGAAATGCTTGCGAGTTTGACCGAGCAATGCTCTAACAAGTTGTAATCGATCCCAAGCTACCTTTGGGAATCAAGGTGTAACTGATCACAAGCTAACTCAAGAAGTAAGGTGTAACCGATCACAAGTTACCTATGGGAAGCAAGGTGTAACCGGTCACAACCTGGTTTGGAAAACATGATATAACCGATCACAACTTACATTGTGAGGTTGGTACAACCGATCCCAAGAAGCAAAAGAGAGTTTGCAATATTCACATATCTCTTTAAGTTTTGTGTGAAGCTTGGAATTAGGGTTTGCTAAGAAACTTCTAGATGTCGACATATTTGAACATGTACATAACTCCTATCATTTATTGTTCAAAGATATTCCTTGATACTCAAGGTGATCCCTGGTCTAAAAAATTGAAAAGCATTTAATTATGATTTTCATCATATATGTTTTAATTACCAGCAATTAAAACATATCCTATAGGAAATATTATTAGTTAATGTGCGAGACTAATAATAGAAGTTTTCTATGAGATTTTCCAGAAATATAGGTTTGGCATTTAAGTGGAAATAGGAAAACCGAAATTAGATACTTTAATGCATATCTTGAGAATATTTTCGGTTTTGGAATTTCCTTGTGGTCCAAACAACCTTGGTCTATAAATACTTGAGTTTGCATTTCTTGCAAACTATCCTAAGAGCCAGGAAAACTTCATTTCTTGTTATTTCTGGTGGAGCCGTCTATTCGGAGATGAAAGTATCCTAATTATGTGAAATCTCTTACGACCGCTCGTTTAAAGACTTATGTGGGATCAAGAAGCTCTACGAGTAGCGTTGGTGGGAAGCTAGATAATTGCAGTGTTATTAGTTTAAAATTATTAATTTGATTGACTAACGGTTGTTGAAACTTTGATTGCACCTAGTTTGTTTATTCTTAAGAATCTTCTCTTCTGATATAAGATTCACACAGACTAGATCAAAGTATCGACGGGATCTTTTTAACCATCTTCGGATCTAAAGACATCTTGTGATAATCTATTGTTGTTAACAGACTCCGTTCTATGCATGATTGATCACAAGAGGATTCAAGTGTTGTTGTGCAGGTATTTTAAGGCAATAGAAGATTTGAAGACGAAGAAGAATTCTTATTAGTTTTCATATCTTGTGGATTTAGTGCACAAACCTTGATCGGCTAGGATCCAACTAGAATCAGTTTATACTTTATAGATATGATTGATTAGTTGCGTGAGATCAGAAACTCTCTATAGTTTCTATTTGAGATCTATATCGATTGAGTGAGAATCTAGAACTGGATTATTTCGGTAATCAATATCTCGATTGATCTAAACAGACAAAGGAGTTTATTAGATTAAACATAAGAGCCTTTATCTTCAATCTTGCTAGAATATATGTGAGTTGTTGACAAAGGCTCTCATGTTTAATCTAATAAACTCCTTTGTCTTGTTAGATCAATTTATCCTTTGATTACCGAAATAATCAAACTATAGATTTGCAGTCAATCAATATAGATCTCAAAGAGAAACTATAAAGTGATGCCAATCTCACGCAACTAATCAATCACGTCTATCAAAGATAAACCGATTCTAGTTGGATCCCAGCCGATTAAGGTTTGTGCACTAAATCCACAAGATACAAAAACAATTAAGAATTCTTCTTCGTCTTCAAATCTTTTATTGCCTTCAATAACTTTCACAACAACACTTGAATCCTCTTGTTATCAATCACGCATAGAACGGAGTCTGTTAACAATTGATTATCACAAGATGTCTTTAGATCCGAAGATGGTTCTAAATATCCCGTCAATACTTTGATCTAGTTTGAGTGAGCCTTATATCAGAAGAGAAGGTTCTCAAGAATAAACAAACTAGGTGTAATCAAAGTTTCAACAACCGTTAGTCAATCAAACCAATAATCGAAAACTAATAACGCTGCAATTATCTAGTTTCCCACCAAGTCTACTCGTAAAGCTTCTTAATCCCATATAAGTTTTTAAACGAGCGGTCATAAGAGTTTTCGCCTAATTAGGGTACTTTCCTCTCCGGATAGACGTCTCCACCAGTAAAAACAAGAAATAAAGTTTGCCAGGCTCTTAGGATAGTTTGCAAGAAATGCAAACTCAGGTGTTTATAGACCAAGGTTGTTTAGACAACAAGGAAATTCCAAAACCGAAAATATTCTCAAGATATGCATTAAAGTACCTAAATTCGGTTTTCCTATTTCCAATTAATGTTAACTAATATTTCCGAAAACTCTCATGGAAAAACTTCTATTATTAGTCTAGCACATTAACTAATAATATTTTCCAAAGGATATGCTTTAATTGCTCGTAATTAAAACATATATGATGAAAATCATAATTAAATGATTTTCAATATTTTGGACCAGGATCACCTTGAGCATCAAGGTGAGAACGCAGGGGGCACCAAGATACACCACCAACTTTTTTTTGGCAATCTCTATGGACAAAATCAGCACAACTCCGAGAGTAAAAACTCAATCATGGAAAGTTCCTAGAGTTATATCTCTCTCTCTCTTGTTGTTAGAACATTTACAGAATTGAATCTGTGAACCTAACTACAAAGAAAGTTCTTGGACGGTACCAAAGACCAATATCCAAGGATCAATCAAGTCTTTTCCAACTAACAAGGTTGGACCAATCTACTGTGATTGATCAACCCACAACCTGTGATATTTCAATTATAAATATAAACAATATAATGCGAAAAACAAATAACACAGACACCAGAAGTTTTGTTAACTAGGAAACCGCAAATGCAGAAAAACCCCGAGACTTAGTCCAGATTGAACACCACACTGTATTAAACCGCTACAGACACTAGCCTACTACCAATTAACTTCTGTCTGGAATGTAGTTAAAAGGAAATCCACCAATTAAGGTACAACCGCGCTCCTTACGCCACTTGAATCTCGCAAGACTCCGATCAATTGATTCCCTTAGCTGATGTCACCTATAACTAAGAGTTGCTTCAACCTCAATTGAAGACTTTAAACCAAATATGCATCCCACAGATTAAGCCTATAATTGATTTCCTGATTTGCGATCTAAACGGATGATCAGATCAAACGATAGATCCAGTGATGGAAATCGATAACAACTTAGACAAAAGTATGGCTATCCTCAAAATCAGGACTTATGCAACCCAAAGTGCAGCCTAGATTATTATTCACCTCACAAGTATAAAACTTACGGAATCAACAAAGTATGAGACGAAGAGACTCTATTGATTACTATCTATCTTGATCGTTGGAGAAAGCTCTACAAACAATCAAGATCAGGATACTCAACTTATCAAGATAAAAGATAACTGGACCTGGCTACACGAATCCCTGTGAAGTCTCTGTAGTCGCTAACCCTAAAAGAGTTTCCAGAGAGGACGACTCTAGATACAACTAGGACACACCATAAAGTAGTGTCGGTATTCAAAGATCCAAGTTGCCAAGAGTTACCCTTATATAGACTTCAAAGCCTAAGTTGCTTTAGGTTTAAGCTAAGATAGCTTTGGAACCAAGCAAACAATATCGACCGTTAGATGAAATATTTGAATCTTAATCACATATAACCGTGTATAAAGACTATGTTCAACATGGTTAGCCGAAACTATCCGATTTAAACTTAAAAGCTTAACACTCATTTTCATCTTCACTGAGATATTAAGATTGAGTCACAATCATGTGATCAATTGAGTCTAGTGTTAATTAGAGAAAAGATCAAATGCAAATTACTTCATAGAAATAATTTAATCGCAATTGAATCATGATCGACATAGTTGGTAAATGTAAAAGGTATAATTACTTGAACTGTTCGTGAATCGGATGAGTCACAGTACACGGACCGGTTTGCAAACTCATATGCAATTACCGAGTTCCGAAGTAAACAGAACTTTTCAGTTCATAAACCGGTTTGCACACTAATGCAATTACCAAGTTCCGGCCTCTTACAGAACTTTTCAGTTCACGTACCGGTTTGCAAACTTTGACCCAACTCAAAGTTTCGGAGTCTACATACCTTTTTAGTTCATGTATCGGTTTGTAAACTCTTAGACCTTTGCCGGTTCCGTAGTTCACAGAACTTTCAGTTTGCGTATCAGTTTGGGTACTGAAAAGACGAGGGTACCCAAATATACCTCAATCTAAAACTTTTCCACCTATAAGTCATTTTCCGAAAGTGATTGTCTATGGACTGAGTCGATACAATACTACGAATCGGTTCACACTTCGTGTGATCGTCTATGGATACGAGATCGAGACAATAAAACAATCAAAGTGTGATTACTTGATAATAGGTTCGGACTTAACCAAAAACAATAGGATTGCTATCAAGTAAATAGGAATTAACGTTTGTGTATTTTACTTATAATTATAATAAAAACAATTATAATTGCGGAAATAGAAAAGTAAAAGACACAGCAAGATTTTGTTAACGAGGAAACCGTAAATGCATAAAAACCCCGGGACCTTGTCCAGTATTGAATACTCTGATTAAGCCGCTATAGAAAATCAAACCAACTTCATATAGTTGAGACCAAGCAACTAAACCTATAGTTCACCTAGTTCTGTCTTTATCCTCGCGCCTCCAACTTGTTAATAAGTCACGCACTTGGAACAACCAAACATTAAAGGAACAACAAATCTGTTTGGTAACAACTCTTTTCAACCAAGTGATATGAGTTCGATAAAAGGCTCTTCCGTTTATCTTAATAAACTCCTTTGTCAGGTCCTTAGATTTATCCAATAACAACTACCAAAGTAATTGTCCAGATTTTGCAATCAATACTTTGAATCACAAAGATTGTATTGATGCCGATCTACTCAACTAATCAATCAAATCTATCACAAAGATAAACCGATTATAGTTGGATCCTCTTTAACAGAAACAAGTATTGTGCACACCAAACATTATGAACCCAAATCAGAAATCTTCTTCGTCTTAGAATCTTCTTAGATCTTCAATAAACACCTAAACACAATCAACTTGAATATATTGTGATCAATAACGCACAGAACGGAGTCTGTTAACAATGGATTATCACAAGACGTCATTAGATCTACAAACAGTCTAAAGATCCCCGTCGAAACTTCGATCTAGTTTGAGTGAATCTTATATCATAAGAGAAAATTCTCAAGCATAAACAAACGTTAGTCAATCAAATCAATTGAAAACTAAAATAAACTGCAATTATCTAGTTTCCCACCAACGGTACTAATAGAGCTTCTCAATCCCAAAGAAGTCTTTAAACTGAGCGGCCGTAAGAGATTTCGCCTAATTAGGTTACTTTCCTCTTTGAATAGGCGGCCCCACCAGTAACAACACAACTGAGGTAGTTTTGCTGGCTCTGAGGATTAGTTTGCTAGGAATGCAAACTTCAGTATTTATAGACAAGGAAGTTTGGACACCAAGGAATTTCCAAAACCGAATATTCTCAAAGATATGCAATAAACACAAAATCGGTTTTCATAACTCCTGGAAATGCACTGTCCAAATATTGACCGAAATCCCAATAGAAAAATCTATAATCAGTATATGCACATTACTAATTATTATTTTCTAAAGATATGCATTTAATTGCTGGAGATTAAATAACATATAAAAACTAAGAAACCTTAATTAAAAGATTCTCAATTTATTTCGATCCTGGGATATTCCTTTAGCTATTATGGAATATCTTTGAACAATTAATGATGAGAGTTACTTAACATGTTCAAAGTATGTCGACATCCTTACTTTGCAAGTCCTTTTTCATACTTACAATCTTGGAAACGATTTGCCGCACTTCCAAACGAATTTAGAATTGGTTCATCTGAATTCCAAGAACTATGTGATTGATTATCCTATCAAATCACCAATCATGGGTTTCACGGTTCTAC
>JAJJMB010011819.1:5352581-5374756 GCA_023531105.1 Papaver atlanticum
CTAGGATGAAATCTTCACTCATACCCATACATAATCACAATAACATTTATACGATTATGTCGATGTCTTATATACAAAGTGTAATGGTTAAGCAATAAACCTCGTATTGTATTCCTTAATACTATATCTAACTAGAGTATCATATACAGCTTCGCAGTTATGTTTTCAATATGCACGACTTGAAAGATACGTTAGGGAATGAAATAGTTCAAGTCAAATATTACTAACCTCAAGAGGAAGGATGATGTTTGTCGTTGTAGCTCCATACTTCTTTACATTCTTCAAGTCTTCATGTAAAACTTATAAGTCTCATATCCTAACACTTTCAAGCTAACCTATTCGAAGTTGACTCTAGTATATAATCAAACGACTCTTTAAATGAGTTTTGATTCACTAAAATATGACAACCAAACTTGACATACCAACGCTTTGTGGGTTCAACCGAGCTATGCTATAACAGGTACTAAACTGGTTCGCGAACATATAACTATTTTGGTTCGCATACCGGTTTGATTAGTTTTACCCGGTTCCCTTACCACTGTTCCACAATTGTTTGTATACGAATATACTGATCGCTGTCATATGCGTAAAAAATAAATTACTTTCTCACTACTCAAAAATATATAATATAGCAAGGGCAAGAAAGGATCGTTCCCACAGAGAGGACTAAGGTTGTCAATATCTTTCGGTTCCCTATGTAAAACAATAGGGGGATTTACTGATTTATGTAAACTAGAATAAAATAAAAGAAAACAACTAAAAGTAAAGCACGCAAATCAAATATGTGAATATATTGGTCAAGGATTTCATCTTCATTCACAAACATGTTCTTGTCATAATAAATAGAATTGATATTTAATCTCTCTTTATCAAAATCCCTAGGATACCTTGATCGCAAGAATATCCCGCTAATTTCCTCTTGTCATCAACAAACACATTAAATGCGAGTATGAATTTTATCTAAGAGAACAACCTACCATGTAAAAGCACTAATCAAGTTTAATTCCCTAGATGCATTAAGTTCTATGAAATCAGGCCAATCAAAGTAATCGAACGTGTAAAAGCACTAATCCGATTTAACAAAGGTTATGATCCACTTGTGACTATTAGGATGTATCACTACAAGCAATATTCACAATTATGCTACTTGCAATCCGAAATTTATTACTTTTACGTATAATAAATCCTAATCTAGCAATAGAGACGAAAACAAACTCAACCGATTTCGACTCGACCAAACAAGCATTCAAATCATATAACAACATCAACAATGAATCATAACCGATAAAGTATGAAGATAAAACTAATTTATTGAACAAAACCCATGCTTGGAATTTCAACTTATTCCTTAACCAACGATAAAAACTAGCTCATATTCATGGAGTTCATCCAAAGAAGAAATAAATATATCATGTTCACAAACCCTAGAAGAAAAATAGAAGAGGAGCCCCCTTGTTGTGGTGTTTTTAGATTCTTCTATAGCCTCTCTCAGGTCAAGACATGAATAAACTCGGCCAGAATTCCCTAACCTGCCTGCAAGAAATTAGGCCCATAGCCCATTTAATATTTAGCTTTTTAGTTCCAGGGAACTGACAGCCTACTTCAAACCAATTCACCGCCAATGGCAATCATTCCTTGTACACATCCAACCAAGACAACAGTTCAGGTCCATTCTGCATCTTCATCATTACAGCGTCATTGCCTCATACTAACATTTCCATTTATTTTCCTGAACCTCTCTTCTTTCCTGTGAAACGCCAACTTCCATTCACCAACTCCATTGCAGTTAACAAAACTATCTTCCTATGGCAGTGACCACCAAAACCCATGTAAAATTTCTCAATTCCTGTAGCTTTCACTGTTTCCTGCATACTTGCAATTCCAGCTACAAATCATCCTGCTATTCCAAATGATTCACAGCCAACCAACCAAAATCCTCACTGTTGCTTCGAACTCCACCAGTTCCATTTTCTGCAGCACCTGCTTACAATAACCAACGAAAGCACCAGCTTCGACCATTTTGCAGCGCCAATACCTTCCCAGAAACTCACCCATTCACCTGCATCTTTAACAATACAGCACCACCTGCAGTTCCATTCATCCTTTGTAGTTCACTCATTTTTCCATGTTTGCGGCAGCCTTAGTAATAAACAACTCCTTTTTCTCCAGCCACCAGTCACCATTACAAACACATTCTAGTGAACATCATGAACACAAGTACTGTCTTCATTTCATCTGTGCATCTGCATCTTCATGTAGTTCTGCTACACAACAAATCTGCATCTCCCTGTATCCTTCTTTTACTTTCTATTCTTCACTGCACAAGTTGTAACTTCAACAGCTCCATTAACATCTAGTACTTCCCCTTGTGCACATCTATTACCAGAAGCCAACATACCCGCACACCGTTTCCTGCTTTAATCATGCAACACCTCATTGAACCAGTTGCTACACCATTCATCTTAATTACACATCCCTGGAAGCAAGCACCACGACCCATCATAACCTTCTCAGCTATCTCCTCCAATCAGTTCTAGCTTCAGTTCAACTGCAGCTTAAAGTCCCTGCTAGAACCATCACCAACACACTCTGCGATTGCATCAATTGGCCACAAATCGAACCCATCCTTTTGTTGATGGTGGATTTTCAGCAAGGGCTAAAATCGTAAAATTATGATACCGCATGTTTCTGACCCGGCTTTAGGAAAGCATGTGACGATTCGTGTTTTACGATCCGTGAACCGTTTCACGATATCTGATCGAGTTCTTCTCAAAGCCATGATGAATATGATTCTCGAAAGGCCTCCCACTAGGTGAGCGTTCAATGCTACGAATTTCATCGTGCCCTCTATATAGAATATTGGGCGGTCCTCCTACATAATTGGTTGTTGAGAGGGCTTAACGCCTTCAGGACGTCGGCGATACTCGCTGTTCCCTGACTACATAGAGAGACCCACCTCTACATAGAAGAACGATTGGGCGGTCCTCCTACATAATTGTTTGTTGAGAGGGCTTAACGCCTTCAAGACGTCGACGACACTCGTTGTTCCCTGACTATGTAGAGAGACCGTGTATAGATTCAGGCGGCTCTCCTACATAATTGTTTGTTGAGGGGGATAAACGCATTCAGGACACCAATGCTGCATGTTGTTTCCTGACTATGCACTTTTCAGAATGAATATGATGCTTCAACTATCTCATATCTCGATTCTACAATAGATTAATTCTACCGTGACATTCACCGACTGAATTCCTAGAAAATAATCTATTCTATCTCATTACTCCGTTCCATGGCTATCCCCGGCTAATTCCATGGATTAGTAATAGATAACCATCTTATCTCATTACTCCGTTCCTTGAATTCCCCGCATGAATTCCTGGATTATTAATAGATACACAATTCATTTATTACTCCGTTTCATGAGTCATTCTCCGCTGAATTTCATGAATTAGTAATAAATATCCAACAACCGGGTATCTTCACTATCACCGAGTAAGCCCCAATAAAATGGTGCAAGTGTACTCAACAATGATGCACGAACGAGCACCCAAATGCACGAACGAGCATTCGAAAATATAGACAAACAAGGAATCATACACAAAACAGGAGAGAGAAAATAAAAAAGAAAAAAAGAAAAGAAGAGCCTAGGGATTGGGCACACCGGCAGGCCGGCCATGCCGTCGTGGCCGGTCCCCAACGCCCTCTTCCTATATTTTTCTTATTTTATTTATTTTCATGAACTCATGAAAACTCCTTCATTCAAGCAACTTTCCTTGTTTGAGCAAAACTCACAGTTTCTCCATATTTTCAAGGTTTCATGAAAAATAATAAAAATAGGGAAGGTGTCGTGGGACCGGGCTACCTAGCCGGCCGGCCATGCCCTAGCCGTGGCCGGTCCACCACCTTGCAATCCCTTATTTTCATAATTATTATTTCCCTCATCTAATGAAACTCCTCCGTTTGAGCAAAAATCATGGTTTCTTCATATTTTCTCAAATATTGCTCAAACCATGAAAAACCAAAAAGTCAAACGGTTAACCGACAAGGCTACTCACGAAAAATATTAAAATATTATTATTTTAATATTCTCAAAATTTTGATCAAACGAGCAAAGTTCTACTTGCTCATTCGAGAAAAAACAAGAATTTCAGTCAAAGATCAAACTCTTCTGAAAATCCAAAATATTGCTCAAACGCACATCAGAAAATACCAAAACTCTAAGGATTGAGACACGGACATTATGGTGACACGGGCATGCTTCCTTGACCGACCGATAAACGGCCCTAAGGCTCGCAAGGAGCTGGTCCCACACATCTTCATGATTTTGACCTAATTTCCTAAATTGCTCATATTGGGTCCAAACTCTTTTCAACCAACTTGGAATTTGCTCAAACGACCAACAGCTGGTCTCACGACCACCAAGTTCCGGTCTCATGCCCTCTTGTTCTGTCCCTCACTTCTCCATAACTAGGTTTTATCACCTAACGCTCGCACGATCATTATTCTAATAAATGATCAACACCAGCGTTTAATCATTCTTTCACCAACCGGTCAACTAAGAACCCTGGTGCACGCTCACTCGAGCACTTGGGTACCACATGGTCATCCATCGTCCCATGTGGTCGGTCCCTCCCTCACTCATGACCTATTTTCAACAATTCATCTATTGACAAACAATTGATCAAAAATTAGGGTTTCGAACAAACGCTTTACAAATCATCATTTCGAGCAAGTTCAAACGCTAATAATTTTATGTTGATCCAGTAATCGACATCCAGATTAATTATATAATATCATGTAGACTACCAATATTTTAATTAATATTTTATTGGGTCATGTTACCAATAATTCGTCGAATTGAGCAATACTTGCTCAGTTGCTCGAATATTGATCAATCTATCAATATTCAATAATTTATCAATATTCAGTAATTCGTCGAATTGAGCAATACTTGCTCAGTCGCTCGAAGATTGATCCAACTATCAATATTCAGTAATTCGTTGAATTGAGCAATACTTGCTCAGTTGCTCGAATTTACAATATTTGCTCAGACAAGCAATATCAACATAAGAACTGTACGTCTCAATCATGAATCACTGAGCATTCGTTACTCATGCTTAATTCAACAAAACTTAGACTTATTGTCTAATAAGTCAATGACTGACTAATCAAATACACGTCTTCCTTGTAGACTCCACGTTCGTGAGACATCAATCACGTCACATGGGGGGATATTATTTAGGGTTTTTGTCTGGCGGCCCACGGCACATGTGTTCATCCACGACGAGAAATGTGAGTAAGTTGTGCAAGCGGTTGAAGGAGTTATCAAAGTAGTGGGTGGACGGTTAACCAAGTCTCCACACGACCTAGAACTGGTTTCACCACGATCTCCCACTTTCCCACTCTTTCGCTCAAGAAACCGTCACACTTACAGGGATCAATGTGTTTACTATTCTGACAATATAAATAAGTCTCTGGATCCATGATTAAAAAACAAAAAAAAAAATTCGAGCACACTCTCAAGAATTCATCAATCAACCAGAACTTATTCGAACTCTACAGTTCACAGAAAACTTGTAGAAACCCACAACACATTCACAATCCTTAATCATCATTGATCTCACACACTTCTCAGCTTCCCTCCTACAGATCAACCTATCTCGCTCTTTGTGACCGAATTGACTCTGGAACGGCCATTGACTTGGTTTAGGCTGGAGTCCTACAGATTGGTCTCTCGAACTCAAAGCACTCCCTTGCAGTGCATCTGTGTGAGGTTAGGCAGTTTGGTCGGTTGAGGAGTCTCGTCCGATCGGTCGTCTCTTCACTTTCCTAAAAAAACCAGCAAATCGTTTTTCCCCATCTACAGATTGGCGACCACTGTGGGAGATTAATCTCTCGGTTGCAATCTCAAATTCTCACAAAATGGTTTATCTTAGGTCAGGTTCAGTCACAAATCCTAACCCAAACAACGCTAGCACTAGCAACAATGGTGGTACTCCAGAAACTATTCCTTTTTCCAATAACGGCACTGGTGAAACCACTCCTCCTCCTCCTCAATCCAACATTGGAGACAATCACCTCTTCGGCCGGTCTCTTGAAGAAATCAGAGAAAATCCACCTACCATAGGTGATCTCATGAAGGTAAAAGAAACTCTTGCCAAAAATCAAATTGACATGGATAACACATAGAAAGAGCTGTGCAATTATCTCAAAACTCTCACTGACAAGATGTCAGAAAAAACTCAAGAGAAGGGAAAAGCCAAAGAAACATCTTCGGCTGCTGATCCTGAAGTCACTCCGATCCATGTAGTAGATGATGATGAAGTCCACAAGGCTGCAGATAACTCATCAAAAAAGGAACCTGCAGGCTTCATCACCCGTGAAGACCTAGAACGCTTTATGGAGGATCGAGGAAAAGACAAGATACCATCAGTTCATCGTCATCAACCTCCATATCCCGCTACTACATAACGAATTCCTCTCCCAAAGGGCTACACCTCTCCAATGTTCATACTGTACAACGAAACGGGGAACGCTCGAGAACATGTATCTCGATTCCTGGAAGCACTGGGTAAGCACGAACACAACCATTTTTTCCGTCCGAAGGAGTTCTCGAAATCGCTGACAGGCCGAGCATACACCTGGTACAACAACATTGCACCTGAGAGCATCACTAGTTGGGAGAAATAGTTAATGCCTTCTACAGGAAATACTTCTTCGTCTTTGAGCACATTACTCTCTCTGACTTAGGAAGAATGGCTTAGAAGAACATTGAACATCCGAACGACTATGTAAAGAGATTCAGAGTTCAAGCTTTGGATTGTCATGACCCTAATGTCACTGAACAACAATTGGTGGACTCATGCATCAACGAGATGATCCCAGTCTACAGAGCCTTGCTGGAAAATCTCCGGTTCCAAACTTTCTCAGAACTCCATGAAGTAGCCAAGCAACTACTGCTCTGGCTCTAATGGAAAGAACAAGAACTACAAAAGTCGAGGAACCGCGAGAAGCTCGAGGCGGTGCCAGGCGCCTGATCAACAAATAGTACAATGTCCAACCTTCCATGAACGTTGTTGCCCGAGGAAGAAAAAGGAAAGCTTCTGCTCAAACATGCGACATCCAAGGCTCCTCCGAAGGCGCAAAGAAAGGATAACCACTCCTGAAATGCACAAACCTCAACCCAGCATCAACAAATGGGGAAATGATCAGACAGACTCAAACTCCCCTCTTCTCATTGAAGAAGTGATCGAGTTACTGGAAGTCTGGATTCAAGATGGTACGCCATTCATCAGGGGAGATCCCACTGAAGAAGAACCCAGGAACTGTCGCCTTCATAGGTTCATCAATCATCCAACAAGTAACTGCAATATTTTGAAGAACATCTTCAAAGAGAAGGTTGATCCACAATAGCTTCAACTGGGGACTGAAGGAGTACACAGGACCCTCTCCCAATCAAAACCTCCACTCTCTCTGAAAAACTTGTCAAAAAGGCAGTTCAATTCTCGGTTGAGCATATGTGTAAATTTCTCTATATGTCGAAGGCACAAAGGAGAGACATGCTCACAAATTACATCGTGTCAGGAAGTCCATTCCGGAAATACTTCCTGAGCCTCCAGCCACAGATGAAGAGATGTACGACTGGGGACTTCTTACCACAGTCAATCTCCAAGGAAATAAATTTGAGAGAACGTTGATCAATGTTGTCATTTCTATCGACACTATTCTACTGAAATCCCTCAGAGTCGCAGGCATCACTCGAAAAGAAGCTACTCATGCTCCCATCTCAATCAGAAACCATAAGGAACGCTAAGAGATGCTTATGGCTATATCACTCTCAAGGTGAAAATATGTTCAACCTGAACAGATACCAAGTTTCACATAATCAGGAAGATCCAAGATATGACACGATAATCGGACGAGCGTGGATCCATGCTGAAAACATGACTACAAACAAAGCATCTTTTGTTGCACATCTCTCCAACGAAGAAAATTATGATCCAGAAGTTTTGGCGGACGTTCTGTCATCAGAGCACTTGGAGGAAATTCGAACTCTGACGAGGTTGAAACAAGAACTTGAAAAAGATGCATAGACATTCATAAAGAGGTTTTGCATTCAGGCAAGTCTCATTCCTTCCATATCTATGTCATTTATTTCCTCACATGCTATTCTAGCATGGGGACTCAATTCTGCTAGCATCTCTGCTATTACAAGACGCTATGAGTGGGTAATCTCACCTCAGCAATATTTTACCAAGTGGTTGAATCTGACACCTCTCCGAATCGAGCATCTCACTGAGACATTAATTACTGAGAGGATGTTCAAGCATGACAAAGAACAATTTAGGCATTTCCCCGTAGCTTTGCAAGAGTGTCCATTTGTGCCACAAAATCAGAAAGCTCTAATGTCTGTACGAGTGTTGAATCCCACTACCACAGGGAAAGGAATGCTGAATCAACAGAAGATACTCGGGGCCGAGACGATCAAGCCTAAGACATTCGAAGCTTAAATGATATGACGCTTCAACGCTTAAGCATCTAAGAATTCTTCAAATTGTACTCCCAATCAAAGAGTACACCTTCGATAATAGCGCCTCTGGCTTCAGCACAAATATCTCGACGATGACACACTTATTCACCACCGGCACGATCAAAGTGTGAGTGAACTACAATCGATAAGTCATCACTATCCCGTGATAAGACTTTTGGAGCAGATGCAACATCATTCATCGATGGCACAAATTCCTTCAACACACTGGGGACTTGATCTTATTGGAAAGATTGATTCAAATCTATTTATTGCAACCTGATGTGATTCCATGAAACTTCATCAACGGGACCTCTCTACATCACAAGCCCCTGCACGACTGAGGAACTTCATCTCTTCACCAATCACATCCAGAATGCAGACTGTTGCTGCTATCTGCCGCAACAACGTCGACTCACTGACTTCATAGCAAAGTCATACTGTTCAGGAGAATTCATGTTGAACTCAAAAACATTGTCGTCTCAGAGATGCTCAACCCACCAACTAGTTCGTAAATGTGAAGGCTCACTGGATGGAGGAGCAAAGACTATGTCGATAAATCATGGTTCTAGCTTTTTCAGTCTCTGGAGCAACTCCGACCATAGTATCAATATCAACAAGGATATCTGGAGGAACTCCATCCATGGTCTCTGCATCAACAAGAATGTCTAGAGAAAATTCAATCGTGATCTCAGCATCAACAACGGTCATAGGAGCGACATCATCATGACCGGCTTCACCAACTATCAATTCTCTGAGGTGTTACTTGATGGAACGAACTTGTCCAAGCACTAATGATTCATATCCATATGTGTAGACATGGTAACATGTTCACATAAAAGTCTCCCCAAATCTTGCACGATTGGTGGGCACCAGCCAAAGTCTTCTACAAGATGTTCTCATTGCCTCTACAAATGAAATACAACATGCTTCAGTCCATGGGTTTACAAAAACGTATCAATGGGTGAGGAATGGGACAATGCTTCCTCAACGAAATATGTTCGCCTATGTCTCTTCTACAACATACCAAAAGGGAGCATCAATCGGACATACAAGCTAAAAGATATGGCCTTTATAGTCAGGTCTATGGAATCTGAAAATTTGCACGGGAATACAAGTTATGAATGTGCATGCGTCATTGACTAACATACACAACTCCAAATGGAGAGAATATTTTCTCATATGATAACTCAGTCTCTTAGATTCAAAAGTTGGGATCAAGCACCCAATTCCGACGTAGTATGAGGTTCCTACAGCTTCCAGAGCATACAACATGCAAGCAGCAACTCTTAGACGGGATTCATAACCTCCACAGTCGATCGATGTCCACCAGGCCCTTCCACTAAGTCCTTCATCAAGGTACCTCCAACTTTGACCACCTAGGTCTTTACATCAAGCTTTTGTACTTGGGTCCTCTATCTAAGTCCTGTCAGAAGAAAGGAAAACGAAAGGGAGAGACTTAACAAAATACTGGGGACTGACGGTCCACTGATCATGACGATCAGTTTCACAGTCCAAGACCCATGGCACCGGACTCTCCTGTGCTAATCATTCATCATAAAAGGAATTCTACCACCGGACCATGCAATCATGGTCATTACATCATCCCCTCTTGAGAGCAACCTCAGTTATGGTCATGTGACCAGGGTTTCAGAAGTGATGTTTCTACGACCCACAGAAACAAGATGGCACTGCAAGCACCATGCTCATGTATCAATCAAGGGGTTCATATTGAAAATTAATAAATGGCATTGAAATCCTTCATCAAGCGTTCAAGACACAAGAAAATGGTCTAAAGACACAAAAGAGACGTTTTACAGCAAGACTGTCTGAAGTGATTTTACACTTCCCTGTACAAAGCGACGAGCTGGGAGCAATTGGTAAGGAATATTAAGTTGATTCATATGTCATTCTCTTCGTATGGATGTCCTCTACAACATATACAAAATTCACAGAAATTGGATAAACGAGCAAAGAAATGTGGCCAAAACATTGGACTACATACCAGCTGAAAAATTTCTGGAAGTCTCCTGGAAGTTTACTGTTTCGCCTATTTAGGCCCCTAAACATGCTTAAAACTCAAAAATATTCTGCATTATATCTTTGAAATTTTATGGGCATGAAAAAACATGGGTATATCGCGATAATCCGACATCGGACGAAGATTATACAGCGTTTTTACTGAAAAACTGAAGTCTGGATTTTTCTGGTGACGTATTTCGGCAAAATTTCTCATATATTCGTATGGATTCTCATTCATTCATTCACAAGTCAGAAATTTCATACTTATATGAAGAAATTACAGGAGGAATACTTACTTGAGAAGTCTCTAAGCCGTTCGAAGGACTAATGTTGTTGAAGTCACCGTTAATGGCATTACTACCTCCATTCAGTTCCGGGTTTTGAAGATTCTCCGTCTCCTCATTTTCCAAGGAAGAATGTTCTTCATAAATATGTTGTTTATCCGCAATAATCTCCTCCTGGATACATCAACAACAATTATTATTACTTCGTTCAAGGAGATGCCATGATCGCTTGAACGAAAATAGATACTTACATCAACTCCCTCATCGGTGCTGGATTCCTGAATTGTTTACCCAGGAGCAAGATGAAGACTGTCAATGATCAATGGAGAAAAATTCTTAGATTAACAAACATTTGTTTGTGATCCTAATTATACGGATAAGAAAAGTCACGACGGATGAAATATCGACAACTCACCAAAGAAACGGCTGGGGACTGCACGTCATTTACTAACATCCTGTAGTCCTTACTTATGGGTTCTCAGCCCCGAAGACTTTCTTCCATCGCCGTGAAGTATACATTGATCCGGGATCTCACTACACGATCATCCTGTGATAAAGTTAATGAAATAACCATGAGTACAACTCAGTATGAAGGATCTCTCACCATCACTCAGAGGTCCCAGAAGTACCATTTCTTAAAGTTGCATCCGTAGAGATGTCATCTCTGGAAACACCATCTTTGGAAGTGTCATCATGGGAGTCAGTCATTCTTGCAAAGTGGCTGTGACAGATGCATAACATTTCTACTTCAGCACATCGTTCATACAAAGCGCGGGATTCAATAAAACAATGAATCATGGAATAAAGGTGCTCACAACATCGTCTACAAAAATGGTAACTTTCAACTCTTACCTGTTTACGATTCCACTAACAGTAGTGATTGTGATACAAGAGTTAATAATTCAAAACTTTATCGTCTCCTCGAACCTGCAAACACGAGCAAAAATTTTATTCAAAATCATAACTTGATTTTCATGTGAGCAATCCACAAAATTTTCACCGTGTGAGCGACTCTCACCGAGTGAACACTCATTGGTTTTTGTGCATACACTATCAGATCACAAAATCCATACAAACAATATTTTATCAAAAATTGTTTACTCCGTTTCATGAGTCATTCTCCGCTGAATTTCATGAATTAGTAATAAATATCCAACAACCGGGTATCTTCACTATCACCGAGTAAGCCCCAATAAAATGGTGCAAGTGTACTCAACAATGATGCACGAACGAGCACCAAAATGCACGAACGAGCATTCGAAAATATGGACAAACAAGGAATCCTACACAAAAATGGAGAGAGAAAATAAAAAAAATAAAAAAGGGGAGCCTAGGGACCAGGCCCACCGATAGGCCGGCCATGCCGCCGTGGCCGGTCCCCCACGCCCTCTTCCTATATTTTTTTTTATTTTTTATTTTCATGAACTCATGAAAACTCCTTCACTCAAGCAACTTTCCTTGTTTGAGCAAAACTCACGGTTTCATGAAAAATAATAAAAATAGGGAAGGTGTCGTGGGAACGGGCTACCTAGCCGGCCGGCCATGCCCTAGCCGTGGCCGGTCCCACACCTTGCAATCTCTTATTTTCATAATTATTATTTCCATCATCTAATGAAACTCCGCCGTTTGAGCAAAAATCATGGTTCATATTTTCTCAAATATTGCTCAAACCATGAAAAAACCAAAAAGTCAAACGATCAACCGACTAGGCTACTCAAGAAAAATATTAAAATATTATTATTTTAATATTCTCAAAATTTTGATCAAACGAGCAAGGTTCTACTTGCTCATTCGAGAAAAAACAAGAATTTCAGTAAAAAATCTAACTCTTCTGAAAATCCAAAATATTGCTCAAACGCACATCAGAAAATACCAAAACTCTCAGGATTGAGACGCGGACATTATGGTGATACGGGCATGCTTCCTTGACCGACCAAGGACGGACCTAAGGCTCGCAAGGAGCCGGTCCCACACATCTTCAGTATTTTGACCTAATTTCCTAAATTGCTCATATTGGGTTCAAACTGTTTTCAACCAACTTGGAATTTGCTCAAACGACCAACAACTGGTCTCATGACCACCAAGGGCCGGTCTCATGCCCTATTGGTCGGTCCCTCACTTATCCATAACTAGGTTTTATCACCTAACGCTCGCACGAGCATTATTCTAATAAATGATCAACACCAGCGTTTAATCATTCTTTCACCAACCGGTCAACTAAGAACCCTGGTGAACGCTCACTCGAGCACTTGGGCACCACATGGTCATCCATCATCCCATGTGGTCGGTACCTTCCTCACTCATGACCTATTTTCATCAATTGACGAACAATTTATCAAAAATTAGGGTTTCGAACAAACGCTCCACAAATCATCATTCTGAGTAATTTCAAACGCTAATAACTTTATGTTGATCCAGTAATCGACATCCAGATTAATTATATAATATTTAGTAGACTACCAATATTTTAATTAATATTTTATTGGGTCACGTTACCAATAATTTATCGAATTGAGCAATACTTGCTCAGTTGCTCGAATATTGATCAATCTATCAATATTCAGTAATTTATCAATATTCAGTAATTCGTCGAATTGAGCAATACTTGCTCAGTTGCTCGAATTTACAATATTTTCTCAGACGAGTAATATCAACATAAGAACTGTACGTCTCAATCATGAATCACTGAGCATTCGTCACTCATGCTCAATTTAACAAAACTTAGACTTACTGTCTAATAAGTCAACGACTGACTAATCAAATACACGTCTGCCTTGCAGACTTCACGTTCGTGAGACATCAATCACGTCACATGGGGGAATATTATTTAGGGTTTCGGTCTGGCGGCCTACAAAATGTGTGTTCATCCACGACGAGAAATGTGAGTAAGTTGTGCAAGCGGTTGAAGGAGTTAGCAAAGTAGTTGGTGAACGGTTAACCAAGTCTCCACATGATCTGGAACTGGTTTCACCACGATCTCCCACTTCCCACTCTTTCTCTTAAGAAACCGTCACACTTACAGGGATCAATGTGTTTACTATTCTGACAATATAAATAAGTCTCTGGATCCATGATTTTAAAAATAAATAAAAAATAGAGCACACTCTCAAGAATTCATCAATCAACCAGAACTTATTCGAACTCTACAGTTCACAGAAAACTTGAAGAAACCTACAACACATTCACAATCCTTGATCATCATTGATCTCACACACTTCTAAGCTTCCCTCATACAGATCAACCCATCTCCCTCTTTGTGACCGAATTTACTCTTGAATGGCTATTGACTTGGTTTAGGCCGGAGTTCTACAGATTGATCTCCCAAACTCAAAGCACTCCCGTGCAGTGCATCTGTGTGAGGTTAGGCAGTTTGCTCAGTTGAGGAGTCTCGTCCGATCGGTCGTCTCTTCACTTTCCTAAAAAAAACAGCAAATCGTTTTTCCCCATCTACACCTTCCTTCGATTCCATTCCCTTGATTGAAATCGCACCAGAACCAATTATTCTTTCAGTCAGCAACAACAACTCTTCATAACATTTCTCTGCCATACTCAGAATTGAAAAGGCGGGGGTCTAACAACCACACCAAATATTTCGTTCGGCAATCTGAATAGACAAACTCCAATATACTTTCAAGAGAATCAACTAGACAGTCAGACTAAATCTAGAGAAAAGTATATCAAAGAGTTTATATCTCAATTTCTCAATTCAATCTACAACCAGCAAATAGGAATTTGCGAGCCCAATTTAAAAAGAGAAATAACTTGAACGGTACAAAAGACCGATGTTCAAGTGTCAACCAATTTATATCAACGACTAAAGGTTGGATTATCTAATTGATTGATCTTAATGCATAACCTGTGATATTTATATTATTTAACAAAATATAATGCGGAAAAGAAATAACACAGACACCAGGATTTTGTTAACGAGGAAAACCGCAAATGCATAAAAACCCTGGGACCTAGTCCAGGTTTGAACACCACACTGTATTAAGCCGCTACAGACACTAGCCTACTACCAATTAACTTCAGACTGGAATGTAGTTGAGCCCTAATCAATCTCACACTGATCAAGGTACAGTTGTGCTCCTTACGTCTCTTAACCCCAGTAGGATTCTACGCACTTGATTCCCTTAGCTGATCTCACCCACAACTAAGAGTTGCTACGACCCAAAGTCGAAGAATTGATAAACAAATCTGTGTCACACAGAAAAGTCTATTGGAATAGATAAATCTGTCTCCCACAGAAATACCTACGAGTTTTGTTCCGTTTTTTGATAAATCAAGGTGCACATGAACCAATTGATAAACCGGACTTATATTCCCGAAGAACAACCTAGTATTATCAATCACCTCACAATAGTCTTAATCGTATGGAAGTGAAACAAGATATTATGGAATCACAAATGATGAGACGAAGATGTTTGTGACTACTTTTTATCTTGCCTATCGGAAAATAAATCTCGAGAGAATATTAGAGAAGATAGTACTAAATACGATAGAACAGGGAAAGATCAGAACACGCAACCACAGAGAAAATAGTTGGGTCTGCCTTCACAATCCCAATGATGTCTTCAAGTCGTTAACCTACAGGGTCTCGGTAGAAACCTAAGGTTAAAGGAGAATCGACTCTAGCTTATACAACTAGTATCACACAAGAGGTGTGGGGATTAGGTTTCCCAGTTGCTAGAGTTCTCCCTTATATAGTTTTCAAATCAGGGTTTGCAATCTAAGTTACCTTGGTAACAAAGCATTCAATATTCACCGTTAGATGAAAACCTGATTAGACCCAAGCTAATATCTTTCAACCGTTAGATCGAACTTATCTTGTTATACACAAATGAAATGTACCCTCATTTAGGTTTGAGTAACCGTACCTAAACGTGTACACTATGTTGGCTCAACAGTACTTAACCGAGGTTAGCTATATGAAAACTCTCATATCAACCTAATTCATCTTAACAACAACTAGTTCAAATGACTCAAATGAAACTAGTTAAAGAGTTGTTCAATTGCTATATTCTCATAAAAGTATACAAGAACACAATTGAAGCAAAATCGGTTTTATTCACTCGAATCAATTCATGAACAATGTAGCTACGGTTTGCAAAGAATGCATTCCTTAATATATAGATGTATTAGTTCATGAACAAACCAATTTTCGAACTTTAACCACTCAAGTATGCAAATGGGTACGCATACTTAAGTACCCCTGAGTTTCGGTTTCGCCAGTTTGCAAACGGGTACGCATACTTTCAAACACAACAGAAATTTCCGGACCCAAACCCTTTGCCAGTACGCGTACGGGTATGTGTACTTAGGTACCCGGAATTCCATAACTACAAGTACGCATACGGGTATGCATACTATAGTTCCGGTCATGCATCACATACGTGCAAGAATGCATACTATGTTCATAATCCAATGATGGTTAAGTATTCTAAACTCTATTTTAATCATTGAAACTTTCTTAGAGGATGACAATAGCCGTTTTCACACACTATTAGCATCAAATCAATTTTCAAGTTATTGAAATAATCATAACGAAACATTCCAAGTCTACACCAAATGATTGTATTACACAAACCATATAAGATGTTACTCGGCGATTTTCACATGATCATCTTTTGACTTTCGTCAAGAATATAAGATGAACTTGGCTGAAGCGAAAGCTTACCAACAAATATTTTGATAAATATGTAAGCGAGTTAAACTCAACTCGAAATCTCCAATGTGCATAATCGAATAGTAATACGACTTTTGTCTCAATATAGGAGATAGAGTAGAAATAGACTTTCCAAGTGATAGACGAGTTTTAGTCTCCACATACCTTTTGTTGACTAAGTTCCATAAGCTCTCCTTAGTAGTTCTTTGTCTTCAATTGATGAACGTCGTGAAGTCTAATGCTCAACTACACAATCTATCCTAGTCCGAGACATTACTATAAGTAGACTAGAAATCAAGACTTATAGTTTTGATCACTAACATTGACAAACAAGCTTGAGATAGAAACGCTTGCGAGTTCGACCGAGAAGTGCTCTAACAATCTCTTCCTTTGTCAATTTAGTGACAAAACTATCAATACATATGGATACAAAATAAATAAACTTTGCAGCTTCTCATCCAAATGCTTGATCTCCTTGGTTCTTCAACATTACTTGAAATCTTCGTCACTTCCAAGTACTCCAATGATTCTAAATGTGTTCAACTCATCATCACAGTTGTTGAAGATCCGTAGCTATAACAATGAGGAAACAGTTGCTCTAGATCATTGTTATACAGTGTCATAGTATTATTACATAGCATCAAAGTCCAATTGTATCACAACTTTGACAACAATACTATGGTGATATGTATCACCCCCCCCCCCCTTAGTTAATACTTCATTTCACAATGAAAACCACTCCCCCTTACATAATGATCCGTAAACCATATGTATTTGTAGTGTGAACTACACATTAATTCTCCCCCTTTTTGCCAATATAAATTGGCAAAGGTACGAAAACTAGTGGGATCCTCATGAAATTTTCATAGAGATACTTCATCACCAAAAGAGAACAACATACCAACTTGTTTCGATGATTTCACATAGTCAAAACTTAGTGTATTCATCAAGGAGTGCATAAAGATACAAGATAACTCCTAAAATATTCCACAGCCGCACTCCCCACAAAGATTTGGAAATTAAACACAAGTTCAATTAAGAACTCTCCCCCATAAAATGTCATTCCCGAAAGAACAACAAGAGCGACCTTACTTTTACAAGAAAAGAAGGATTTCTTTGGACATTAACAAATCACATGAAACATGAATTTGTATCCAAAAATTTAAATTAACCACAAGAGAACCCATGATTAATTTAATCGGAAATACTCACATAAGAGAACTTATGGAGCCGCACAGTGCATACACAAAGATGTGGATCATGGAAAGATTAATACTGCGGAATAAACAAAGATTCATTCTATTTTTCATCACTATTTGCACAATGACATATAATAGACTTAATCTTTGTAAACAAAAGTTCATCCTATCTTCCATCAATATTTGCATAATGACATAATAGGCTTAACTTTTGTAGTCAAAAGTTCATTCTATCTTTTATCAATACTTTCATACCGACATATAACAGAGTTAACTTTTGGACAAATATGGGACAGTCAAGGTTAACGGACGTAAACAACATATCCCATAGCAATTTGCAATATATACAACCATAAAGATTAATACTGCAAAAATCATCTTCCAAATAAACTTTAGAATATAAATAAATAAATCTAAAAACATTGCAAGTTGAAAACGTTGGCAATAGCTTTGTGTACTCACAATAATGGCTATTCCAAACCCTAGTTATCCTTCTTAAAAACACAAGAATAAATTCTCATAAGAATTTTCCTAGATAATTATTGAAAAGAAACAACTCCCATAAAGCATTTCACTTACTTTGAATACTCTTCTCATATTCCCTATATTCGTCAAGCTTATCTTCGATTAGATCAATCCTGGATACAAGGTTATCCATCTTTTCTCCAAGTCTTTTGGAAGAAGATTCAAGTTCACTCTTCAGGGAACTTACTTGTTCCAATACGAGGTTCATGGTTAAAGAGAGCTTGTCAAAAGGAGAGACAGAGGGATTCCCATCAAGGGAGGAATCACGTTTGTCAGAGCACATCTCACTATCAGAAGAATCAAAACGAATCTTCTTAGAAGGAAAAAGAACAGTCCATACATCACTTTCTTTGCTTGAAAGACTTGATGAGGACATGATAGAAGAGATAAATGAAATGCTCTCACTTAGGAGAAATCTTCATCTTAAAAAGAAGGAAGATATGGGATAATTTTCCAAAAAGACCTTTGACCAAAACCCTAACAAAATTTGGTTATCCCCAAGAGAAGGTCTTACAGGAAAGAGCCGTTTAAGTATAAAAATGGTTCTTGACTCAATAAACAAAAGAGTCACAACCAGAAGCACACTAATGGATCAACAGAAATATTTCACACAACCCTCTTGAAGATTATGGTTCTTGTCTAAGAGAGAAAATAACAAGAACCATCTTAAACCTTATTACAGATTGTAATTTCTCCAATCCAAATCAGGACTGGGTGGTTTCTTATGAGAGGAAGAAGTATTTGTTATTCCTTGTTTCTGTTGAGTCTTCATAAGAGAAGATTTATGTGCATCATTCTTTCTTTTCAGCACTGTTTTGAAAACTTTGTTTGTTGATTTTCGTAAGCTATGAATGACTTGGAAAATCTCTTTTGAAAGAGATGAAGGTTTCTTAGGGGATTTCCTTTTCATCTTCTGAAAACAAGGTTTAACAGAGGACAATTTTTCTTTACACCTTGTGCACATTGTATCTAGATGATCCTGATTTCTACACAAGAGAACCAAACCATTTGTTATGTTCTTGTATTTCTATAACATCAGAGTGACTTGAGAATGATATAGTTTTAGGAATAACTTGCTGAAAATGCCTAGAAGAGTTAATCGAAGAGGTTCGATCTATCTTAGTAGGATCATAATTGAGAGAGACATCAATTTCTTGTCTTAAACTACGCAGTTGACATTCCAGATCATCAATCTTTTTAATTAAGGTTTCCGTTTCCAGTTGAAACTCTTCTGGAGAAATAAGATTGTAAATCATGGAATAATCAGGACTGTTAGGAGGACAAGTGTGATTATCAACAAGGAAGTTAAAAGAACTTTCACAGATATTTTCCTCAGGACAGTAATCAAGAGTAGCCATCCATGCTTTAGTTAACTCACTAAAATTTTCATCAGAACATTTGGAAGTATCATGGACACTTCTATAGCACTTGGAAAAGTTTCATTAACATAGTTTTTCTGAACTATTCTATCCCTTTTATTGATTGAATGATCTTTCTTTTGAGAATTTCTTTTACTCTGTCTGAGAGTCTTCTTTAACCGTTGTATAAACAGTGAAAGAGTATAATTAAAGCAATTCTCATCTATTGTATCAATCAATTTAGGGCGTCGATACCTTTTATCAGATGTAGCAACAGAGTTGGCTAATAAGTGATGTTTTTCTCTTTGACATAGTTCAAGATCAAAAATCTTTAACTTTCCAACAAGAGTATTTCTGGAAAGAGTTGCAAGGTTATTTCCCTCAACGATGGCATGCTTCTTAGAATCGTATCTGGATGGCAACGATCTGAGAATTTTCATCACAATGTCCTTTTCAGGAAAAGTCTTACCCAATGCAAAAGATGCATAAACAATTTCAGACACTTTGTGATTAACTCATCAAATGAATCTTCATCTGCCATACGAAGGTTTTCCCAATCAGAATTTAGGTTTTGAAGCCTATCTTTCTTTTCACATGTATTCCCTTAAAATACGGTTTCTAAGATATCCCAAGCATCTTTAGACGTTGTGCAAGTAGTCACATGATGCTGGAGCTCTAGGGTAATGGCATGGATGATAGCATTTAATCCGTCAGAATTTTGCTTTGCAGCAAGAATCTCGACAGCATCATATTTACCAATATCCTTTGGAACGGTTACATCGCCTTCTGTAACTTCCGGAGGATCATAACCATTAACCACATAAACCCATGATTGAAAATCACACGCTTAAAGAAAGGCACGCATAGAAATTTTCCACCATAAGTAATTTGAGCCATCGAAGACTGGTGGTACGTTTATAGAGATAACACTTCTGTCCATATTCAAATCGCTACAAACACAAAATTAAGAGGTCTTAAATGTGTTTGACTGCTCTGATACCAATTGAAAAAGCGAGGGTCTAACAACCACACCAAATATTTCGTTCGGCAATCTGAATAGACAAACTCCATTATACTTTCAAGAGAACCAACTAGACAGTCAGACTCAATCTAGAGAAAAGTATATCAAAGAGTTTATATCTCAATTTCTCAATTCAATCTACAACCAGCAAATAGGAATTTGTGAGCCTAGTTGAAAAAGAGAAATAACTTGAACGGTCAAAGACCAATGTTCAAGTGTCAATCAATTTATATCAACGACCAAAGGTTGGATTATCTAATTGATTGATCTTAACGCATAACCTGTGATATTTCTATTATATAACAAAATATTATTGTTTAGGGTGCCTTTAGTAATTTGATAGACGCATTTATTTGTCTATTTTCATCTCTATTGTATATATTATTAGTACCCATTTTTGTACTTATTATGGTGTTTTATGTCTTTGTAGGTATTTTAGAGAAATAAGCTCTTGCGACGAAATTGGCTCGTAAAGTGGTGCTTTACACCCCAGGATAGAGTACTAAAGGCACCCCAGAAATGCACCGGAAGCACCCCAGAAATACACCGGAGGAACCCCGAAAAAATGTTGAAAACACCCCAGAAAAATTGTTAAAGGCACCCACCAAAATTACTAAAGGCACCCTAAACAATGGATAAGGGCACCCCAAGGCAGCCGAGCTGTTAAAGGCACCCGCGTTTTGGATTCAGGGCACTTCACCTTCATCGTTTGAAAAATAATTTTGGCGGGAAAAAAATTCATTTTTCTGCAGAATTTTCTGTTGGATTTTTGAAGGAGTTTTAGTGAGATTCAATCATTGATTTTGATTGGGATGAACGTGATATGCCCAAACAATGGTGGTATGAGTGTTCTAATGCGTTCAGTTGGGCTGAATTTTCGTCGGTAAGAAAATATTCAACCTCGGAATACAACATGTTTGAACGTGCATGGATTGAGTTGTGATGGAGTTTGGTTGCTGCAGAAGTGTGGAGGAGTCAAAGAAGGAAGTTCTGGAGCGTGTATACGTCGAAAAGATGCGTAAGAACCTAAAACATAAAAGAAAATATTCATGAGTTAATGGTTGGATATCGAGAAGATTTTTGGGTTATTACGATATTATTCTTGATCCTGTGACTATATAAAGGCTTTAGGAGACTCAAAGAAGGGATAGAGAGTTTAGGGGGATAATAGGGAGACGTTTAGAGTATAAAAAATCGAGAAAAAAAGTTACAGGAAAAAACCATTTTTCTGCTGGTGAAGAAGGTATGAAGAACATAAGACCCTTAAAGACCGTCGTTCTTCAACAGTTCCAGCGACGGTATTCCTTTATCGTTTTCTGTAACAATTGATTTTGTAACAAATATAAGTGTTACAAAACCCGGTTTTATTCATTTTTCTCCCATTTCATCATTTGTGAACCATTTTGAGCATTAATAAAGATGAATTTTGAGCATGTTTCCATGATAATGATGAGCTAATTCTCGCGTAATCAAGGCACGGAGGAAGCTATTTATGCATGAATAATTGGTAACTATTCTATTTTTCTCTAATTTGTATTTTATAATTCACTCAATCACTACTTTGTAGAATTTTA
>JAJJMB010011819.1:5384756-5435701 GCA_023531105.1 Papaver atlanticum
TAATTTGTATTTTATAATTCACTCAATCACTACTTTGTAGAATTTTAATTGTTTGCATAATTTTTCCTAATTAGTTGTGATTCAATTAGATAGGTTATGCTTTGGTTAGATAATCTATGCTTAAGGGATACAATTAATGTTTGAGAATATGCTTGATAATTTGTGAATTAAGAAAAAGAGATTTTAAAAATATAATTAGAGTTTTGGAATTTTTATCATCATTTATTCACGTGTAATAGTGGAATCTAGTGTCTTGGTTATTTTCACTCTAAAAAAACAAAAACAAATTCGGATTTAAATTTTCTCTACTTTTAGTTTAAATAAGTCTAAATTCAATTGCTTTCACAAGTCTTACAAACCTCATTCTTACCACTATCAAAATTATATCACACTCATCCTAAGAGATTAAAAAGATACAAGCATCCCCTTTATAATTCCACGGCCACACTCCCCACAAAGATATAACAATTAAGCACAAGTTCATTTAAGAACTCCCCTCCATAAAATGTTATTCCCGAGAGAACGAGAACAACATCAGTGACCTTACTTTCGTTAAAAAGAAGGATACGTGGACATTAACAAATCACAAGGATTTGTATCCAAAGTATCGACATAAATTAATCTCAAGGTCAGTTACGAACAACGAGACAATTTTACTCGATTTTACTCAACATAAGAGAATCTTACAGAGTGTGTCAAGCAGCAAAAACACAAAAGTGTGATCAAAAAGATCAATACTGGGAGAAAAATCTCAAAGAGTTTTTTCTATTTTCCGTTTATTAAAACATAATAGATTTAACTTCTGAGCATATATGAAATATTAGCTCGATTGACGAGAACGTAAAGGCATAAATATTTCATAAGATCTTTGCAATAATTAAACCAATAATGATTACATACTGCAAGGTCATCTTCCAACAACTCTAGAATTTAAATAAATAAATCTAAAAACATGCAAGATGAAAAACGTTGGAAATAGCTATGTGTAATCACAATCTTTGCTATACCAAACCCTAGTTATCCTTCTCAAGAATAAATCCTCAAAAGAAGTTTCCTAGAAATTAAGGTCTTTGAAGAATTCTTTATCATCTCCAAACTCCATGACTGGCAAGGGAACATATGGTTCATGAATGAAAGAATTAAAAAGAGTTAGTTCCTGCAAACATGGTAAGTTGTTGATTGACAAGAGCATCTTGTAGTTTGAGAGATTTTCGCAAAATCTTTTTTAGCCTTTGCACCTCCTTCTTGGTTTTCCTAAGTTCTCCAAGAAGATTTTCAAACCTTTTCTGATTGGAGTAAACCTTTTCACGTACCGGTTTGCAAACTTTGACCCAACTCAAAGTTCCGGAGTCTACAAAACTTTGTAATTCATGTACCGGTTTATACACTCTCAGACCTTTGCCGGTTCCGGAGTTCACAGAACTTTCATCTTTCATACCGGTTTGGGTATTAAACTAGTTCTAGAACATAGAACCGTTTTTGTTCGCATACCAGTTTGATTAGTTTAACCCGGTTCCCTTACCACAGTTCTACAATTGTTTGTATGCGAATATACAAACCTATCCGGATCACAAAACAAACAAATTTTCCCATGATGTACATATGAATATGCATATTACACAAATCTGAAAGTC
Organism: Papaver atlanticum; assembly: GCA_023531105.1. Classification (NCBI taxonomy): domain Eukaryota; kingdom Viridiplantae; phylum Streptophyta; class Magnoliopsida; order Ranunculales; family Papaveraceae; genus Papaver; species Papaver atlanticum. Next base: position 5,386,391 of record JAJJMB010011819.1, read on the forward strand.
GATATATAGTTATTCCGTTACATGTACGAACACATGTAATACGGCTTCAGACATATAACAGTTTTCTCAGTTTGTAAGACTGGTAACACTGTCTTGTATTCCGAATATAGTGGCTCTATATTATTTAAATCAATTCGAAACATTCCTGAGTAACAACTAAAAACGTGGGGGTATAACAACCACACCCAATATTTCGTTCGACAATCTGTATGTACTAAACAACAATATAATTCTGAGAGCACCAACTTAAAAGTGAGACTCAATCAAGAAATATATCAAAGAGCTTTATCTCTTTCTCAATACAATCAGCAAATCGAACAGATAGAAATCCCCGAGCCTGATTGATGTGAAAATAATTTGGACGGTACGAAAGACAAATGCCCAAGTGTCAATCAAGTTATATCCAACAAACAAGGTCGGATTTATCAACTGTGATTGAATTACGCATAATCTGTGATATTTCAATTATATAAACAAATATAATGAGGAAAAGAAATAACGAAGACACCAGAAATTTTGTTAACGAGGAAATCGCAAATGCAGAAAACCCCCGGGACCTAGTCCAGCTTTGAACACCACACTGTATTAAGCCGCTACAGACTCTAGCCTACTACAAGTTAACTTCGGACTGGAATGTAGTTGAGCCCTAACCAAGTCTCACACCGATTAAGGTACAGTCGTGTTCCTTACGGCTCTTGAATCCCAGCAAGACTCTGCGCACTTGATTCCCTTAGCATATCTCACCCACAACTAAGAGTTGCTACGACCCAAAGTTGAAGACTTATAAACAAATTTGTCTCCCATAGATATGTCTATTCTGGTTTTGTTTCCGTCTTTAGATAAATCAAGGTGAACAGGAAACTCCACTAATAATCTGGTCTTATACTCCCGAAGAGCAGCTTGGAAATATTAGTCACCTCATAATAACCTAACTGATTAACAGAAGAAGTTATTGCGGAATCACAGGAGTCTGAGACGAAGAACTGTTGTAATTACTTTATATATCTTACCTATCGGAGATGAATCTCGGGTAAATCTTAGAGAAGATAAAACTCAATACGATAGAACAAGTAAGATCGGAATACGCAACTACATGGAAAATAGTTAGATCTAGCTTCACGAATCCCAAATGAAGTCTTCAAGTCGTTAACCTAATAATGGTTTTAGAAAACCTAGGTTAAAGGAGAATTGACTCTAGTTTGCAACTAGGACACACAGAAGTGTCGGGATTAGGTTTCCCAGACGCTAGAGTTCTCCTTTATATAGTCTTTCAAATCAGGGTTGCTTATAATCAAAGCTAAGCTAGCTTAGTAACAAAGCAATTGATGTTCACCTTTAGATGAACTCCTGATTTAATATTCAAGCTAACTCTTCTTAGAAACTAAGCAATAAATCTCCACCGTTAGATTGTATAAGCTTGATACACACAAATGAAATATACATATATTTATATATGGATGAATCATACCCTAATGTGTATACTTTGTTGGCTTAATAATAATAAAACGAAGTTAGCCATATTAACACTTATACCTTAGCCATATTCATCTAACATTTCTAGATCAAATATGATGATCAATCGATCATGATAGATAATCAAATGAATCTAAATGTGTTTCAAGAGAGTTGTTCAAATGTTTATCATCTCATAGAAATATATATGAACCATTTGAAACAAAATAGGTTTGGTTTCTAATAGTACAAAGTACTTATACAAGAACCAATTCATGAACATAATGCCACGGTTTGTAAAACTAGTTCACATACCTTAATACATTAAAGGTCCAGGGACTTTAGTTCGCAAACTGAGTTTGCAAAAAAACCTGAGTTCATTAGTATGAAAATCACACTTTACCAATTTTAGAACCTAACCACCGTGTTCACAATCTGTGTACGCGAACAACAGTTCCGGACTTTGGCTTTGTCCAGCCGTTCGCAAACAAGGTAGGCGAATAATAGTTCCAGACCTTTTCACAGGTAAACCAGTTTGCAAATAATAGTTCCGGACCTAAACTATACTTACACAGTCAGCATACAAGGTATACATCCTGCATTATATACAGACATAGTAGTCGTTCTAAAGCTCACATTTAATTATTGAAACATCCTTGGAAGACAACAATGGTAATCTTACACATAACACTAGCTTCAAGTAATTTTCAAGTGATTAATCGATCAATACGAAACTTCCCAAGTGTTAATACCCAAAAATCGCTCTTAGGCAAAACAATGTACTGCTGAAGTACTTTCTTTAGGTTCGAAAATCAAAATCATACAAAATGAGCCTAAACCAAGATATTGGCCGTTCACGTTTTGCTTCAGTTACAAAGAGAGAAAATGGGTTGATCTTAGGGGAGGGAAAGCAAAGAAACTTTGAGCAAATCAGTGGTGATCGAATTTGGGTGTGAGGTTCTTAACTATGGAAGAAGAATGGCTTAAGAATGAATAGCTTGTTCTCTCTTCTGAATAGACAAAGTTGTCTATATATAGCTGTAGGAAACACCCATTATTTCCTCATAAGTAGTGGAGATTATGGAGAGATGGGGAGATGGGAAGAGTGGAGATAATGGCATGATTGCGCCAGAAGTTTCTAGGAAACCGTAAAACACCACTCCCTTACTTAGCCACTTCCTTTAACTGCTTGCCACTACTTGTAATTTCCTTATCATGGGATATTGCCATGCCGCACGTTGCTGTAAACCACCAGACCAATAACCATAAGTAATTCCCCCATGTAATATGTTTTGATTTCTCATAGGAATCATGGATTTGTTTTCTTGTCTTGTCTAGATTGTACCGATATACTTGACTGAGTAGTAGACTAAGCTAGCCAGATTTTGTCGAAGTGGCATAGCTTGAAGAGACAACTCGGCTCCAAGGTTACATGTGACTAATAATGAGTTTTCCATAAGATGGCATTGTAATCAGCTAGCAATTATAATACACGTAGATAACATAGTGTACCATGTTAATAGCTAGCCAAGTCATGACACGGGCCGCAACCTAGTCGATAGCCATTCCAAGTCGGCATGGACATGGGTGCTAGTCTTGGAGAAACACCGTGGACATATGGCTAGGCTAGGCTGAGAGGCAACGAGGTCGTATCCATATGGATTGTCTAGGCGATACATGGCTAGGTCGGTCCTGAAGATAAGGAGGCTGTGTCTACTAGCTTGGATAGGCCAAGAGACTAGGAGGTAGTTGCATGGTTATGCCATGCTAGGGGGTAGGGAGGCCGTTGCTGTGATTAGGCCAGGATAGGCCGTCTAGCAAGGAGACCGTTGCTGGTTAGAAGCCAAGTTAGGCCGTCTAGCAAGGAGACTGTGGCCATGGTTAGCCAGGCCGTTAGACAGGGAGGCCATGACTAAGAGGCAGGGTGGCCGGCTAGGCTAGGCTTAGGGAAAGATAGCTGTGGGCCAGGCCAAACTGGGAGATAGGGAGGTCGTGGCCTGACTTGCTAGTTGACTATCTAGGAAGATATGATAGGTTAGACTAGGAGCCAAGGAGTCCGTGGCCAGGCCTGAAGACAGGGAGGCTGTGAGCATGGTTAGCTAGGAAGACAAGGAGGCAGTGGCCTAATTAGCTAGTTGGATAGCTAGGAGATAAGAGGCACGTAGCTAGCTAGGATAGGACAAGAGATAAGGGGCCCGTTGACAACTAGTTGAGAAGTTGGTGGCCGTGGTCATTCATATTAGCCTAGCCAAGTAATTGGTTGCCATGGCTATGCGTGGCTAGGCAGTTATGGCCATAGAGCGTTTCCATTAAGTGGCTTAGCTATGAGGTGTGCCCATGGTGGCCTGACTATGAGGCGTGCACATGGTGGCCTGGCTATGGAGCGCGACTATATTGGCGTCGACACTCTGTTTGTAGCATACAAAACATATTCGAGGAATTCATCCGTGGAAGTTCTGCGACTCGAAGTAATGCTCTAAATAATATGCTTCTGGTAGTACTTTTATTCAAAATGGCGTAGTATCTTATCTTGAATATTCATAATTTGCACCATCAGTGTAGACTGACTAATGCATGAAAATTCATATGGCCGTACATAAGGTAATGAGAGTTCAGTCGAGTGAAGCTCTAAAATCTTGCAGGCATATTAGAGGCCGATATGGCCATTAACTGGATACACATTCTCAATTCTCTTGCGGAATATGATGTAGAAGTACGAATCTATAATTATGATGTCGGGTCAGGAATTTACACATATTTATAAACATATATAGAATACTGAGAGTTCAGCTGGGTGAATCCCTAGTACATATATAACCACAGATATGTCTCTAATGCAGGTTTAGAGGCAATTTTTACAAGTTTTGCCCTTGTCAAAAAACCACCATCTACATTAAGTCCCTTGCTTAGCACGGAACAGTAATGTTTTGTGGTATGCACTAGATGGTGACAATGACGCTAAAGGATTTTCGAAATTTTAGACTCAGTTAAAGAGCACTTACTTAGCTTTATCTCCTCCGACAATGTCCTTGGCTCGGGATTTAGGATTAGACTCTTTTGTGAGCAAGTAATAAACTCCGGTGCTCAGGATTTGACTATATAGTGACAGGCACTAGCAATAACATCAGCGAGGCAACAATGTGATGAACATGGAGCCCAAAATCATAGCCCATTGTAGCAAGACTGGAAATAACGAAAGCCATCATGAGGAGATAATGACAGACTGGAGCTCTGGATGAGGCTGGACTTCGACATTTTCTTTTGAGGTAGATTTGAGTACGTCAAATCCTCTTGAAGTATAGAAGATCCATCGACTTTTTTTCCTATCAACCATGAGTACTTAGATAATGGTCCATTTGAGTAGGTGAGAACCCTATAGGTGGATGATGTCTCCCTGTTGCCGAGTTTATCAAATCCAGTTTAGATTTCCTTATTTGCACATCATTCGCTCCAGGAGGCTTCGAGTCTTCATACAATGTCGGTTTTCGACGCTTGACCCCAACCTTCAAAGCAAACGGATAATGCTATCATATACAAAAAGAATCACCTGATTTGGAGTTTTTATGGCCGGTCTTCCATACATGGACATTTGCAGTTTGTAATCCCATGCAATTTTTGAAACTCCATGAACTTCAGTGAAAGACCCATATCTCTTAGCCAGTGTATCCGTTTGATACGCCCTTTTAGAATGTCGTAGCAGAGATATATACAAAAATTTCTTATGAAGGATGCATTGTCCCGTTCCTCATCGATGGTTGCCTATTTGTCGTAGCAGAGATATAGACAAAAATTTCTTATGAAGGATGCATTGTCCCGTTCCTCATCGATGGTTGCTGATTTTTTGAACTTCCGAGAGCATCTTGTAAGCTGTATAGCTGAAACTAGTATTGTGACTTCAAGTACTTGTTTGTCTCAGGCTTGCTTGTAAATTGATGGTATCACCTTGAGAATTATTGATGTAACATCTTTTCCGTAATTAACCTGATCGAAATTTCCGGTGACAGAGGCGGAGTCCCCATGTCATGGGTGTGATCAGGTAAGGAAAGACATGCCGGTTAATGTCTTTTTATGTTGCTGTCGTTTCTGTTTCTTCGAGGATGGAGTAAGAGATGAAATTGAAGTTGAAGCCCTTGTTGGTTTTTGGACTATTGAGTACCAATTAAAATGTTCTTTAAACTCTTGAGCATCGGCTGGAATAAAATTGTGTTTATTCAAACTCTTTAGCTCATAGGCTTATTCTCCCTTCTGACTGCAATGATGATATGTTTGGAATGCTCGTATGGGCAGAATTTTCTGGAGGTGTTGGGTGAAGTAGACGATCTCCGTTGCCAACATGCTGTTATCATGACTTCAAGGACTTCGTTCCAAGTAACATCCTTAGAACTATCTTCCGAATCTTGGATTGTTGTATGGAATGGGATGCGATGAGCAGTCCCCAGTCATACTTCTGTTTGGTTACAAGAGTTGTATTTTTTTGAGTCGGCTCGAGAATACAGTGTTGTCTTGTCAGGAGTTGTAGATGCGTATTAGATCCGATGGCGTGATCGGATGCATGAAGAAATCTCTGCGACGTACTTTTGGAGGGTAAGGAATCCTCATCAAATTTGCGGCTCCCTGGTTGTCTATCTTCTATGAGCTGGAGAGATTTTTGACAGTGAGGGGATCTTATGCAAACCTTCAATTCCCCAAGTATGATTCACGCGATTCTTCGTATGTGGTTATGCTTCAGTCAATGCGAGCTTTCTTGTTTGTTGAAGAGTCTCGAAACATTCACAGGAACGATAGTCCTGTTTCACTGTTGATCATCAGGCAGGTCCCTTGATAGTAACTTCTGCAGCTGAGGTGCGTCGGATTTATCTTTGCTCAAGGATGATACGGCCATAAGTATCCCTGGATCTTCCTTCAGGATCTTTGATCAGGCACATGTACGGCTTCATATCGAGAAATTCCTGCGGCTCGTAAAGCTTTGACAGTGATGATGTTGACATCTGATCCAGCATCAATAAACGTCTTCCCAAATTCAACTTGCGTGATATGGGCGGTTGTGAGGAATCCCCAGTTGGGATTCATATCATTCTTGTTGATCCCGGTCTCATAGACAGGATTGTATGAATCTGGTTGAGGGCCGTAAAAGCATCCCACACTTGCAGTCCTCAGGTGTAATTATCATGAGCCTATTTTCTCGTGGAAGATGTGCTTCTATTGCATTCGCTGGTAAGGTGGTAACTGCGTTTAAAATTATAAAACTGAAGGACCCCAAGTGTGGCTTACTTTGATTATATTACCTTGAATCCACTCCTCTGGGATTTGATACAAACTTATTGTACTCTCCTGGATGCGATGCTGGGATGCTTGGAACATCATATGGACGAAGTATTCTGGATAACGAAGAGTTAGAGGTGAGAGAGTTATGTTGCTAGCGTGGCTTCCCCGGTGTCTTCAATAAAAATGTTTCAGCCGCGTCTCTGGAGTTATCTCATGAATCTTTGATTGATGTCGGGGACGGACTGTGGTGAGCAGTCCCCAGTCGCACTTCTCTTTAATTACTGAAGTTGTTTTCTCTGAGTAGGCTTGGGATCCGTCTCGGCCTCGTAAAGTGTTGCAGGCGCCTTCCAGACAGAGAGGTGATGATATCCTTACGCTACACCTTTGAAGAGTGGATGACCTTGTCGTGGCTATGAATTTTTGGTTGACCGAGTCTTCTGAGCTTTGACAGTAAAGGGATTCCGTGTAGAGCCTCAGTCCCCAAGTGTGGTTTACATGGTTCTATCTTGTATGGTCGGTGGACGTTGACCATGATAAAGATTTCACCATCTTGCATCTGTACTTCCGGTGTCTCTATTACTTCTTCCATGAGAGACTAGAATATGGAGAAGTACGTATTACCTTTGTCTGTAGAGGTTGTTGCTATGGTGAAGCTCTGGCTGGTATCAACAAATGAGCAGCAATGGTTCTTAGCAGCAGCTGTGATCAGAAGAGACTGCATTGTCGTGGGAACAAAGCAGGTTGGCTAGAGCTGCATGGGAGTTCATGGAAGCAAAGGGGTTGGCTGGACGTGTAAGCCAGTAAAACTGTCCACGACCACGAGCTTTGGCAAGATGGGACAAGAAGTGGCCAAAACTACGAACCTTGGACGGCTAATCCTTGACAGGGAGGAGTTGGGGATACGGGCACGAACCTTGGTAGGGAGAGGCGTGGCAGCTACTGACACGAACCTGGGCAGGGAGAGGCGGCCACTGACACGGATCATGGCAGGAAGGAAGCTACGGGCACAAACCTTGGCAGGGAGAAGGTATGGCGGCTACGACATAAACCTTGGCAGGGAGAGGCGTGGCGACTACTAACACGGACCATGGCAGGAAGGAGTGGAATCTACGGGCATGAACCTTGGCAGGGAGAAGGCATGGCGGCTACGGCGCGGACCATGGAAGGAAGGAGTGGCAGCTACAGGCACGAACCTTGGCATGGATAAGGCATGGCGGCTACGATGCGGACCATGGAAGGAAGGAGTGGCAGCTACGGGAACGAACCTTGGCAGGGATAAGGCATGAAGGCTACGGCACGGACCTTGGAAAGGAGAGGCATGACGGCTATAGCGCGGACCATGGCAGGAAGGAATGGCAGCTATGGGAACGAACCTTGGAAGGGAGAAGGCATGGAGGCTACAACATGGACCATGGCAGGAAGGAGTGGCAGTTACGGGCACAAACCTTGGCAGGGAGAAGGCATGACGGCTACGGAACGAACCTTGGCAAGGAGAGGCGGCTACTGCCACGGATCATGGCAAGAAGGCAGCTATGGGAACGAACCTTGGCAGGGAGAAGGCGTGGTGGCTATGAGCACGAACTCTGGTAAAATGCAAGGCTTTGCTCGGATATTATGGCCCAAAAGAATGATTCCTCCCTTTAATATAACTCATGTCCGTGAGATTTATTTTTCTCCTCCTTTATTTTTCCGGTGAAGCAACTCCTGCTTGATTCTATGTCTTTGGAAGCTCTCCTATTGTTGCTTTCTTGATCGTAAGTGCGACCTTGGTGTATTGGTTTGATGCAAATTTCAGATTCGTGTCTTCTTGTAAAAACGGCCGCAAAATCTTCGTACGATGTCGGAATGAGGTGGTTGAACTCTCATTCTTTATATAAGAGGAATATATAACTTTTTCAAAAAGAATTTCTTCATTCGGAGTCCGTTTGGTGGGCGAAAAGCATCTGACACCGAGAATTCATAACTTTCTAGGAAGAATTCTGTAGGTTTTCAGCTGTCACATAGTCGAGAGTTTCGTCTGCCATTTATAGCTCATTCATCGGATTGATGTTCCATTTTAGCATGTTGTATAAGACTTCCATACAAATCGTTTGGTATATGTATCACTCTAAGATTATTCACCAATTAGCGCCAGTTTCAATTCTTCCAGAGGGCAGTGTAAAAACGTCTCTGGCGGAGTTCTTGCAAAACGACCCGTAACCTTTCTAAACTACATGACATGTCCTAAAACACTTTTTAATGAATGTTTAGGTTTCTAATGGACATGTTTTATGAATTTTATGGTTTGTACTTGAATCTTCATGTTTGAACCATTTTTTGCTAACTATGACGCTTTTATAATTTTTCAGCTGGGGTACGACCCGAATAGAGAAAGACATGAGGAAGTCTTGAATATTTCCATGGGTGACGTTTCTATGAGGTGTATCTCCTTGTGAGTTATACTTTGATGAGTTAGCACCAGCAGTGGACTTGGAGGTATTCCTGGATGGCTCCTTCTGGAGTTGTCGTTGTTCTGGTAACATCTGCTCCGTGAGTGCCTTCAGATATGCGAGGTTCTCCTTCTTGGTGGTAGCCATGCCTGCTTGTGCTTATGAATTGAGGTTAATGACTGCATTATATCTAAGATCCACCCTTCTTTTTCAAATGGTTGAAGAAATGATTTGTGACCGAGAGGTTGATCTCCGGATGTGGTCGCCAATTGTTAATACCCAAAAATCGCTCTTAGGCAAAACAATGTACTGCTAAAGTACTTTCTTTAGGTTCGAAAATCAAAATCAGACAAAACGAGCCTAAACCAAGATATTGGACGTTCACGTTTTTCTTCGGGTTACAAAGAGAGAAAATGGGTTGATCTTAGGGGAAGGAAAGCAAAGAAAGTTTGAGGAAATCAGTGGTGATTGAATTTGGGTGTCAGGTTGTTACCTATGGAAGAAGAAGGGCTTAAGAATGATAAGCTTGTTCTCTCTTCTGAATAGACAAAGCTGTCTATTTATAGCTGTAGGAAACACCCACAATTTCCGCGTAAGTAGTGGAGATTATGGAGAGATAGAGAGATGGGAATAGTGGAGATAATGGCATGATTGCGCCAGAAGTTTCTAGGAAACCGTAAAACACCACTCCCTTACTTAGCCACTTCCTTTAACTTCTTGCCACTACTTGTAACTTCCTTATCATGGGATGTTGCCATGCCGCACATTGCTGTAAACCACCAGACCAATACCCATAAGTAATTCCCCCATGTAACATGTTTTGATTTCTAGTAGGAATCATGGATTTGTTTTCTAGTCTTGTCTAGATTGTCGCGATATACTTGACTGATTAATAGCCTAAGCTAGCCATATTTTGTCGAAGTGGCATAGCTTGAAGAGACAACTCGGCTCAAAGGTTACGTGTGACTAATAATGAGTTTGCCATAAGTTGGCATTGTAATCAGCTATCCATTATAATACACATAGATAATATAGTGTACCATGTTAATAGCTAGCCAAGTCATGACACAGGCCGCGACCTAGTCGATAGCCATGCTAAGTCGTTATGGACATGGGTGCTAGGCTTGGAGAAACACCGTGGCCATATGGCTAGGCTAGGCTGAGAGGAAAGGAGGTCGTAGCCATATGGCTTGTCTAGGCGAGACATGGCTAGGCCGGGCCTGAAGATAAGGAGGCCGTGTCTACTAGCTTGGCTAGGCCAAGAGACTAGGAGGTCATTGCATGGTTATGCCATGCTAGGGGGTAAGGAGGCCATTGCTGTGATTAGGCCAGGCTAGGCCGTCTAGCAAGGAGACCGTGGCTGGTTAGAAGCCAGGCTAGGCCGGCTAGCAAGGAGACTGTGGCCATGGTTAGCCTGGTCGTTAGACAGGGAGGCCATTACTAAGAGGCAGGGTGGCCGGCTAGGCTAGGCTTAGGGAAAGATAGCTGTGGGCCAGGCCAAACCGGGAGATAGGGAGGCCGTGTCTTGACTAGATGGTTGACTAGCTAGGAAGCTAGGATAGGCCATACTAGGAGCCAAGGAGGCCGTGGCCAGGCCTGAAGACAGGGAGGCTATATTGGCGCCGACACTCTGTTTGTAGCATACAAAACATATTCGAGGAATTCAGCCGTGGAAGTTCTGCGACTTGAAGTAATGTTCTAAATAATATGCTTCTGGTAGTACTATTATTCAAAATGGCGTAGTATCTTATCTTGAATATTCATAATTTGCACCATCAGTGTAGACTGACTAATACATGACAATTCATATGGCTGTACATAAGGTAATGAGAGTTCAGCCGAGTGAAGCTCTAAAATCTTGCAGACATATTAGAGGCCGATATGGCCATTAGCTGGATACGCATTCTCAATTCTCTTGCGGAATATGATGTAGAAGTACGAATCTATAATTCTGATGCTGGGTCAGGATTTACACATTTATAAACATATATAGAATACTGAGAGTTCAGCTGGGTGAATCCCTAGTACATATATAACCATAGATATGTCTCTAATGCAGGTTTAGAGGCGATTTTTACAAGTTTTTCCCTTGTCAAAAAACCACCATCTACACCAAGTTAACAAATGATTGTCTCACATAAATCATGTAAGATAGTTTCCAACAAATAAATTGTCTCCAACTAAACTCGTCAAGTAGACGATGAACTTAGCTAAAGCTAAAAGCTTCCAACATGTATTTCGAGAAAAAGATATACGAGATAAACTCGGCTCGAAATATCAAATGCGTATAATGTAAAAGTCTATATAGCTATACGACTTAGTCTCATTAGAAGATAAAATAGAGAATAGACTTCTGAGTAACAGATAAGTTTTAGTCTCAACTTACCTTTTTTTGATGAAGTTCCTCCAAGCTCTTCAGTAGATCTTCTTCTTCAATTGGTGAACGTCGTGAAGTCTAAAGACCAACTACACACTTCTATCCTAATCCTAGACATAGCTATAAGTAGACTAGAAATCAAGTATATAGTTTTGATCAAATACACTTGACAAACAACCTTAAGATAGCAATGCTTGCGAGTTCGACCGAGCAGTGCTCTAACAATCTCCCCCTTTGTCAATTTTAGTGACAAAACTATCAATATATATGGATTACAAAATAAATAAACTTAGTAGCTTCTCATCCATCATGTTTTATTTCCTCGGCTCTTCAACTTCCTTGAATTCTTCGTTACTTCAAGTTCTCCATCGATTCTGAATGTGTTCAACTCAGCATCATTGTTGTTGAAGATCCATAGCCATAACAATATGAAAACAAAAGTTCTCAAACATTGTTATTCAGTGTCATAGTGTTATTATATAGAATCAAAGTCCAATTGCATCACAACTTTGAAATAATATTATGGTGATATGTCCCCCTTAGTCAATACTTCAAATTTATAATGAAAACCAGTCCCTCTTACATAATGATCCGTAAACCATATGTATGTAGTGTGAACTACCAAATAATTCTCCCCCTTTTTGTCAATATAAATTGGCAAAGGTACGAAAACTATGGGATCATAATGAATTCTCAAAAGATAATTCATAACTAATAGAGAACATATCAACTTTGTTTCGATGATTTCACATAGTTGAAACTTAGTGCATTCACCAAGGCATTTATAAAGATACAAGTTAACTCCTTCAAAATTCCGCAACCGCTCTTCCCACAAAGATATTGCAATTAAGCACAAGTTCACTTAAGAACTCCCCCATTTGATGTCTTTCCCAAAAGAACAACATGAGCGACCTTACTTTTACGAGAAAAGAAGGATTTCTTTGGACATTAAAAAATCACATGGATTTGTATCCAGTAAACTCGAGTAAATTAATCACAAGAAAATCTTGTAGATTAATTTAGCCAGAAGTTACTCAACATAAGAAAACTTACGGAGTAAATACAGTACTTTCACATAAAAGTGGATCAGGGAAAGATCAATACTGCGGAATTTTCTCAACAATTTCATTCTATCTTTTATCAATATTTGCATAAAGACAGAATAGACTTAACTTTTGAGCATATATGGGATAAGCACAGTTCACGAATGTAAACGCATATACATCTATTAAAACATTTGCAATATATAAAACCAATAAGATTAAATATTGCAAGATCATCTTCCAAATAACTTAGAATTTAAATAAATAAATCTAAAAACATTGCAAGATGAAAATCGTTGGAAATAGCTATGTGTAATCACAATAATTGCTATTCCAACCCATAGTTATCCTTCTTAACATAAGAATAAATTCTCATAAGAAGTTTCTTAGACATTAATAAAAACCTAAACAATTGTACTAAAATCAAAGTACACTTTCGAAACCCTCACGGGTTTTAAGTCCTTTGAGCTTGTGATTGACAGCATCTAATGCATCTTCGGAGAAGATATCCTCATTGAGAATATCTTTAACATGCGTCTTCATGAGAACAAGGTCAGATGTAACCTTTTTCAACTCAGTTTGTAACACATCGAGACCTTTCATAATATCAACGAGCTGCAGTTTTGCATCCTCAAAGTATTTAAGAAAATCATGAACAACTTCAGCAGAAACCATTTCATCATGCTCCACATCTTGATGAGTATATGCATAATAGCATGAGACATCAGGATAATCTTCAGAGTTTTGAGATTTGACAAAGTCATCTTCTACTAGAGTTCTTTTCTTCTTCCCTTTGGATCCGTAACAGATACCCTTATCAAGAAAACCTTTCTTAAAATCGCAAGTGCGAGAAGGAGACGACATTCTTGATAGAAAATAACCTAGAGTGAGAGAACACTCAACTCAATAGGATAGGTATATAAACGGTTTCACAGTGAATATTTTTTTTTAGGGTTTTTAGAGTCGGTTCATGACATGTAACAATTGGTACCCGAACGAACAAACTTAACCACAAACGGAAACTTAGAGATGCTGTAATGACCCATCCACAAATAAAAATGGTTACACAACAATTTTTGCTAAGTGAAAAATTTCTTTCACAAATCTCAGCTCAATAAATTTATATTCTCACAGGAGGAAAATTTAGAGCACAAGAGTAGCACACTAAGTATTTGTAACAACTTAATTTTACCGAACATAATATACAAAAAAAATGACACTTTGAAGTGATCCTCAACAAAGAAAATACTTATGCAAAGTTGTCTGTAGACAATAGTCTAGCTATGAATCGAGAAGAAAATAGCTCAACTAAACAGAGAACAATTTGCCATCAAGTATACCTGATCATTACCACATCTTACTCAACAGGATTTTTCATGAGTAAGATTTCAAACCTTGTGATTAATTAACACAAGTATGAGCTTTATGCTCATCAAATGAATAATCACTACACCAAATTCAGGTTTTAGCAACTCAGATTCGCAACAGAAATGTAGCTGTTGCGAATTTATGTTGCTAAATATTCGCAACAGTCGGATCCTGTTGCGAAATTCGCAACTTCTGGCACTCAGTTGCTATTCGCAACTGTTTTTGTTTCACGCATGCCGGTTATGCGTGTGGTAGAAAACACCTGCAAACAGTTTTAGTTTTTAAGGCATGCCAGTATCGCGTGTGCCATGCACGTTTTATCCTTGGAAGAAATATCTCTCGCTCATTACAACCACTCGTCCTCTCCTCTCTCTCACTCTCTTAGAAACTGGATCTGAAGAAAAACTCATTCAGAAACCACTGAAACTCTTCCGCCGTTGAAGCAAGTTAGGTATGGATGATGATTACTAGGGTTTTATGATGCTATTTCTGTTATTTCTTTGTTTATATCGATTGATTTTGTTATTTGTGTTAGGGTTTGGTAGATTGATAGTTAAGGTTTTTTGTATTTTGTGTAGATCGATTAATGGTGTATTGTTTTTGTGTGTTTTGGTTGATTTATTGTTCGGGTTTTCTGTATTTTTCTTAAATCGGTTAATTACGTATTTTTTTTGTGTATTTTGGTAGATTGATAGTTAGGGTTTCCTTTTTATGTTTGTTGATGGTTTGTTTGTTTGTGTATTTTGTTTGCTTTTTCCATTTATTAGGTACGAATTTGTAGTAAGGTTTTAAATTTTTATTGGTTTACATTGACTTTGATGGAATTATGTATTTTCCTATTGAAACTTATTAGAATTGTTCAGTTCAAGGTTTAATCTTTGAGTTCAGTCTATTCTTTTCGAGGAATTTCATATCCATCGGCTTATTTGTAAATTTTGAATTTAATCTCCATGGTTAGTGGCGCAAGATTTTCTTAAGTAGAAGGGAGAACAATGACACAATGGAAGATACTTCGTGCACTAATGGAAGGCATGTTCAATCACATGGATTTGGGCGAAAGCTTTCAGTTGCTGCAAATTGGAGCTTCACTTCAGGTGTTTCGTACCTTTCTCATAATGTTTGATTTTCATATCACATATTCGATGATTAATGCATTCCCTTACGACAGAACATATTTTTTCTCTGTGAAAACAGTATTAATCACATGTTCATTATGGTTCTTGTGTGTATGTATATACAGGTTTGTTTGAATGCTTTGCTTCTGTCGGTGACAGGAACATAACAGTCGTTGATGCTGGAGCCATTCCAAAGCCTTCTGGTTTTACAAATGTATGCAGGGATTTCTGCAATACTACACTTGGAAATAGTATAGCATATGGACTTCCTCCTAAACTTGAAAGGCTGTAAGTTCATACCGATAAGTTGCAATGTATTAGTACGTCCTTTCTTTCATTTTTTCCCCGCATAGGTCTTCAAACCTACTAGTTTGTTTTTTAGATTAAAAAAAGTGGTCCAGTTAGGGACTTGTTGTTTGATTTTAGAAATTTCATAGTGGATATTCCCATGCTATAGTGGTGATTCAATAACGTTAATCACTTTTGTCTTTCATAGTGGATATTTACATACTACTGTACAAATTTGAAATTTAGTGCAGTGATTTGTTTTGGAATGTCAATATTGTACAAATTAAATAATGGTGTTTTCTTTTGGAATGAAAATAGATGCGAGAGTATTCAATTTGTAAACTACTGAGATGGATATGGACTGGTCCAGTATGTATTGTTGTTTTATGATTATTGTACAGTGGATACGGGAATTGCAAGAACTAATTGATTGTGTTGATTTGTTCTTAACAATGGAGAACGAAACAAACGCTGCTACTGGTAATAATGTTGGACTTCGAGGAACTAATGCTATAGATAATTTGGTATTTTCCTGCCATGATTTTCATTCCAAGCTGGCGATTTCTATAGCTGCACCTCGCGGAAAGGGTAGTCAGTGTGTTGCTAGAGCTATGTTTGAGAGATTCTCATAGAGAATGCTACTAAAGTTATCATGCTAGCACAAGAGGAAGCAAGACGGTTGGGTCATAATTTTGTTGGGACTGACCATATATTGTTAGGGCTTATTGGTGAAGGTACCAGTATTGCTGCAAAGGTTCTTAAATCTATGGGAATTAATCTTAAGGATGCTCGTGTGGAAGTAGAAAAGATCGTTGGGAGAGGTAGTGGGTTTGTTGCTGAAGCTGTAGGTGCTGGCGTCGGAGGAGGTAGCATTAACAGTAAGATGCCTACACTCGAGGAGTATGGGACCAATTTAACAAAACTGGCGGAGGAGGTAAATAACTTGAAACATGTTATTTGTTGTTCAAAGAGTCTTGTTTCAGTTTTTTTTCCTAGTTCTTTTTTGGTATATCTAGAGGCATAATGTGAGCTTCAACTATATATGTTCAGGGAAAAATAAATCATATCGTTGGAAGGGGGGCACAAATAAAGCGTGTAACCCAAACTTTTGGAAGACGTACAAAGAACAACCCTTGCTTGATTGGATAACCTGGTGTGGATAAAACTGCAATCGCTCAAGGGCTTGCTCAGAGAATTGCAAGTGGTGATGTGCCAGAAACGATTGAGGGAAAGAAGGTGAGATGATACTTTTGACGTTTCCCAGTGCGCAGATCAATTTAACAAGAGAAACATATCTTAATACAAAGATATATCTATGCATTTTAGGTTATGGATCTCCTTGTAGCTGGTACAAAGTATCGTGGAGAGTTTGAAGAATGATTAATGAAGTTAATGGAAGAGATTAAGCAAAGTGGCGAGATTATTTTGTTTATAGATGAAGTACATACTTTAATTGGAGATGGTGCAGATGAAGGTGCAATCGATGCAGCAAACATTTTGAAACCAGCTCTTGTAAGAGGTGAACTACAAGTAATATGGCTTGTTGCTTATACTTGATAATCTAGTCTCGCAGTAGTATATTGTTCTTTTGTTTGTGACATGTCGTAGAAATACTTAGTAAACACCCATTATATCATGTTAACGGGACATGCCTCTGTCTTTGGCTCTTGTCTAGTTAGGTATCTTGCTTCTTCAAGGACCCTGCTAAGACTAGTCGATGTTGTAAGGTGACTTTACCGATCCTTAGTAATGTTCGCTCAAATTTTACCATTCTACAGAAGTAATGCATTTTAACAGTTGAAGTCTCTAACTTCTGGTGCTCCTTTATCTTACAGGTTGGAGGTACTATGTGCATTCTTACAGGCATAAGTGAAACAGTTAAGAGTACATTGAAACTTAACGATGTCAACGAAGAGCCTAATGCAGAAGCAGTACTCGATGATCCATTAAGAGGTTAGTTTCTACTCATCATTAATTTATAACATGTGTAAATGCAGATCATTTCCACCTCAGTGACTGAACAAGTATTTTTTTCATTTTCTTTATTATTCATATGAATATATGTTTGTATGCCTTTGCAAGACGTCATTTTATCCGCTGTTTGCGAGGACTACATAGGTAATTGGTACAGGCACACCAACGCCCACCACCGGCAAGTAAAAAAGGGGGTCAAGAGGCTTCCCGTAATCACTGTAAAACAAAGTGCTCTGTTTGACAAGAGGAATTGGTCATTGATGACAAGATGCAGGAGTTAGATTTCTAACTGATATGCAGTTCTCACTTTCTTTTTCAATCCATATATTCAGGTAACCATTCTCTTTTTCCATATTCTTTAATAATGTTTTGTTGTTATATTGATTTGCGCAGATTCAGAAGTATCTTATGAAAGATAACATCTTTAAAATTTCTAACTTAGACCCTAACCTCTTTTCCCTAAGGCAAAGAATAAACACTGTATGATGTTCGTGGATCTCATTGTTATTACTTTGATAGTAATAATTCTGATCTTCAATGAAATTAGAAACTACTTTTTGTTTTATCCATCATAATAATATTGTTCTTAGTTACACTATGGTTGAGGTTTCTTTTATGCATTTATCTAGGTGAAAACCAATACTTAATTTCAATCAGTTAATGTTGCGTACCACTTGAACTAGATTTGTGCGTTTTTCAAATATCTTTGGATTATCCTTGGATATCAGTGAAAGAAATTATCTTTCAAAACGATGATTTTTGTTGTTTTTTCCTGTTATTGAAATTGCTTTGAATTGGTACACTTTGAACCAGATTTTGGTTCTGTCTCTTATCAGTCGCAGGGATTGTGAATTTTCCATATCTAATAATATGGTTTGTATTTGTGTTACAGGGATTGATGCGTAACACAATGGAGTTCAACATGTCAAAGCATTGATATCAGGTGCTTGTTTTAGGCTACAGTTTCTTATTGAAATTTAAGTTGTCGCATAACAAAGAAATTTGTATTACTTCTGAAAACTAAACTAAGTCAGATCTTATTGAAATCTAGAGTAACTCATATGTATACCACCATGTGTATATGAACATATAGTTGTTTCCTAATCTTCTTTTGTAATTCTTTTATATGTGGTTCTTATGTATCATTGAACATATCAATACAAGTGTCGCAGAATATGAATGATTGATGAATTGAATCACAGGGTTGTGGGTAATTGCAGGATACAATAGAAATTGGGGGGTGGGTGGGTTTGACCAGGACCAACTTTTTTTTTTGCTGTTGCAAAAAAATAGCAACCGCTGTGAACTGAAAATTTCTACCGCGACTTTTATGGGTCAGTCTCCGTTGACCTAATCAAGAATTCGCAACTAATAGTAAAAAATTCGCAACTGCTCAATAGCTGTTGCTAAAATTTTCAGTTGCAACAGCCAAAAACAGTTGCGACTTGAAATTCGCAACAGCTACATTTCCATTGCGAAAATTTCTTGTCGCCCCCTGTAGCAACAGTTGAGTGCAGTTGCGACCCCGATTCGCAACAGCGGGAGCCAGTTGCAAACTCCATTTTTTGGTGTAGTGAATGTTCATGGTTAAACCTCTTTTTTCTTCTAATTTTTGGAGGAAACCCTTTTTGATGTGAAAAATCGTCATAAAACTTACCAACATCAAAATATGAGACTAAGTTTGAATCCTTACCTGAAGAAGTTTTTCTAGAGGAATTTGACAGCCTGTTGATAAGATCTTTGTACCCTTCAATTATCAGATTTAGGTTGTCCTTCATAGCTCCATTGTGGTTTACACCTTCTGGTATCTTTTTCACACCTTGTAAAACATCCCCAACCCTAGTTTGAGAAGGATCCTTTTGAAACCTCCTTGACAGATTCGCGTTAAAGCTACTATTACAGGTTCAAACATTAGAAGAGCAAATTGAACTGATTTTCCTGGAAGGTTTCACAGGGTGAGTTCTAAAACCGATTGGTTTAGAAAGTTGAATGTCAGTTACACCTTTGAGTATTAAATCTAAGGTGTGTTGGAGTCGATCAATATAGTTGTCATCCAATCTTGATTTGCACTTCCGTTGAACAAGTCCCTTTGTATTACAAAAAAGACACACTTTCTGATCACCGGAGTGATTAGAATGAATAGGTTTAACATTATCGTTAGAATATTTCTTCCGTCCGTGAGATGTGATAATTCCTTGATTAGAGGAAGTTACAATCACATATTTAGCAATAGGAAGGGTTTGCAATTTAGCTTCTGAAATCGCTTTCATTAGAGAAACATGATTACAAGTAGTCACGTTTTCTAACATCTCAGTTGTTTCAGAGGCAATTGGTACAGTTTACTCTTTAGAAAAAACCTTGTATTGAATAACAGATTTGCTCAACAGACCTTTGATTTCTAAAGCATTCTCCTCAAGTTTGGCCTCGAGTAAAATCTTTGATAAGCTTACTTCGACTTTTTCTTCACGAAGAATCTTTAATTGAGAGACACGATCATTAACCATACTAATAAGCATATTATCCTTGTGTTTCAGCCTATTAACTTCAGTGGACTGGATTCTAACTTGTCTTAGAATCACTGCACTTTCTTGGGTTGCTTCCCTTTCTACTTCAGAGTCAGACTCATCAGTAAGATAATAAGGGTAACACTTATCAATATTTGACTATTTCATGGGAACCTGACATTCATATATAATAGAGGCAGATAAAGTGTTTTCTCTGACATATTCCATATGAACATCATTTTAATTCCTGGTAATGTGTTTGTCAGAGATATCACTTTTGTCCATATAGTCAGATTGCTACAAACACAGACTTATAAGGTCTTAGCGTGTTTGCCTGCTCTGATACAAATTGAAAACGCGGGGGTATAACAACCACACCCAATATTTTGTTCGGAAATCTGTATGGACTAAACTCCAATATAATTCCGAGAGCACCAACTTAAAGTGAGACTCAATCAAGAAAGATATCAAATAGCTTTATCCCTTTCTCAATACAATCAGCAAATCGAACAGATAGAAATCCGTGAACCTGATTGATGTGAGAATAACTTGGACGGTACCAAAGACTAATGCCCAAGTGTTAATCAAGTTCTATCCAACAAACAAGGTCGGATTTATCAATTGTGATTGAACTACTCATAACCTGTGATATTTCAATTATATAAACAAATATAATGCGGAAAAAAAATAACACAGACACCATAAATTTTGTTAACGAGGAAACCGCAAATGCAGAAAAACCCCGGGACTTAGTCCATCTTTGAACCACACTGTATTAAGCCGCTACAGACTCTAACCTACTACAAGTTCACTTCGGACTGCAATGTAGTTGAGACCTAACCAAGTCTCACACTGATTAAGGTATTGTCGCGTTCCTTACGCTTTTTGAATCCCAGTAGGACTCTGCGCACTTGATTCTCTTAGCTGATCTCACCCACAACTAAGAGTTTCCATAACCCAAAGTCGAAGAATTATAAAAAAAAATTATCTCCCACAAATATGTTTATTCTGGTTTTGTTTCCTTCTTTAGATAAATCAAGGTGAACAGGAAACTCAACTAATAATCCGGTCTTATACTCCCGAAGAGCAACCTAAAAATATTAGTCACCTCACAATAACCTAACTGATTAACATAAGAAGTTATTGTGGAATCACAAGAGTCTGAGATGAAGAACTGTTGTGATTATTTTTTAAATCTTACCTATCGAAGATGAATCTCGAGTAAATCTTAGAGAAGATAAAACTCAATACGATATAACAAGTAATATCCGAATACGCAACTACAGAGAAAATAGTTGGATCTGCTTCACGCATCCCAAATGAAGTCTTCAAGTCGTTAACCTAATAATGGTTTTGGAAAACCTAGGTTAAAGGAGAATCGGCTCTAGTTTGCAACTAGGACACACAGAAGTGTCGGGATTAGGTTTCCCATATGCTAGAGTTCTCCCTTATATAGTCTTTCAAATCAGGGTTGCTTACAATCAAAGATAAGATAGCTTAGTAACAAAGCAATTGATATTCACCGTTACATGAACTCCTGATTTAAGATTCAAGCTAAGTCTGCTTAAAGACTAAGCAATCAATCTCCACCGTTAGATGGTATTAGCTTGATACACACAAATGAAATATACCTATATTTGGATATGGATGAACCGTACCCAAACGTGTATACTTTGTTGGCTCAATAATAGTTAACCGAAGTTATCCATATTAACACTTATACCTTAGCCATATTCATCTAACATTTCTAGATCAAATATGATGAGCAATCAATCATGATAGATAATCAGATGAATCTAAATGTGTTTCAAGAGAGTTGTTCAAATGTTCATCATCTCATAGAAATATATATATGAACCATTCGAAACAAAATCGGTTTGTTTTGTAATGTACAACGTACTTATACAAGAACCAATTCATGAACATAATGCCACGGTTTGTAAAACTAGTTCACATACCTTAATACATTAAAGGTCAAGGGACTTTAGTTCGCAAACTGAGTTCGCAAACAAACCTTAGTTCACGAGTATGAAAATCACACTTTACCGATTTTAGAACCTGACCACCGTGTTCGTAAACTGTGTACGCGAACAACAGTTCCGAACTTTTACTTTTTCCAGCCATTCGTAAACAAGGTACGCGAACAATAGTTCCAGACCTTTTCACAGGTAAACCAGTTCGTAAACAATAATTCCGGACCTGAACTAGACTTGCACAGTTAGCATATAAGGTATGCATCCTGCATTATATCCAAACACAGTAGTCATTCTAAAGCTCTCATTTAATTATTGAAACATCCTTGGAAGACAACAATGGTAATCTTACACATACCACTAGCTTCAAGTAATTTTCAATTGATTAATCGATCAATACGAAACTTCCCAAGTTAACAAATGATTGTCTCACACAAATCATGTAAGCTGTTCAAGGTAATTTTCACATGATCATCTTTGACTTAATATTTAGTTTCTAACAAATAAATTGTCTCCAACTAAACTCGTCAAGTATACGATGAACTTAGCTAATCCGAGACATAGTTATAAGTAGACTAGAAATCAAGTATATAGTTTTGTTCAAGTAAACTTGACAAACAAGCTTGAGATAGCAATGCTTGCGAGTTCGACCGAGCAGTGCTTTAACAACAACAATGACACTTATCACTATTCTAGACTATTTTCGAATAATGAACTTGAATCATGATTTGATTCAGAACAATAAATTGTTCTCCACCGAATGTGATCATGTATGAACAAATTTTCATTAAGCTTAGTCATTATATTTCGAGAAACTCATAAACTAAATAATTAGTTCTCGACTCGAAATTCTTGTCAATGCAAGCTAGTCTAATTAGTTATGCGACAATCTTCTCTGTTAGAGCATAGCTCGGTTGAACCCACCAAGCGTTGGTATGTCAAGTTTGGTTGTCATATTTTAGTGAATCAAAACTCATCTAAGAGTCGCTTGATTATGTACTAGAGACAACTTTGTATAGGTTAGAAGAGAAAGTCTAGGAATATGAGACACACAAGTATTACTTGAAGACCTGAGGAACGTGAAGAAGTAACGAGCTACAACGACGACATCAACCTTCCTCTTGAGGTTAGTAATATTGACTTGAACTGTTTCATTCCTAACGTATCTTTCAAGTCATGCTATATTGAAAACATAACTGCGAAGCTGTGTATGAATATTTTACTTTAGTAGTAAGACATGATCATATGATCATAGTGTTAAGGAATTAGACAACGAAGTATAATGTTTATCTTTTGAACTTCGTAGAAATGACATCGACATAATCTTATGAATGCTATGATGATTATGAGAATGGGTAAAGGTGAAGATTTCATCCTAGGAAACAATGGTTTACATTTGTTTAAAGGAAGTACATTCATGAACTTGTTCTATGAATCGAAAGGGAAATCGCTAGGCTTATTGGTATGGCTATACATTGCAAATCTTTGGATTACCAATATGTGTGAGATGGTAGAACCGATCGTAACTTTTTATGTATCTTGGTATAACTAATAACAATGCCTGGCTTATGATTTGGTATGACTAGTTTTGATTAATTAGTGTAACCGATCCTAAGTAATCACCTGAGATGGTATGATCGATATTTGTAATTGGTGTGACCGATCACAATAGAGTTGTGTAATTGATCCTTGTAATTGGTGTAACCGGTCCTAGTAATTGGTGTAACCGATCCTAGTGACTGGTGTGACCGATTACAAGCAATACAATGTGTATATGGTAACCGGTCCTGGTAATTGATGTAAACGATCCTGGTAACTGATGTAACCGTTCCTGGTAACTTGTGTGACAGATCACAAGTGTTCCATATTAAGGTATAACCGATCCTAGTGATTGGTAGAACCGATTGAACCCATGAATATTATTTGATATTTGATCAATCACATAGTTGTCTTGGAATACAGATGAACCAATTCTAAACTTGTTTGAAAGTGTGGTATGAAAGATGATTTACAAAGAAAAGATGTCAACATACTTTGAACACAAACACTAACTCTTATCTTTTATTGTTCAAAGATATTCCTTAATTACTCAAGGAGACCCCGTTCCGAAATAAATTAAGAATCTTTTAATTAAGGTTGTTAGTTTTATATACTTTAATTACCAGCAATTAAATGCATATCTTTAGAGAATAAAAATTAGTAATGTGCATTTACTAATTGGAGATTTTCTATTGAGAGATTTCGGTAAATATTGGACAAAGCATTTCCTGGAATTATGAAAACCGAATGGGAATTTATTGCATATCTTGATAATACTTTCGGTTTTGGAAATTCATTGGTGTCCAAACTGAAAAATCAGGGGTCTAACAACCACGCCCAATATTTCGTTTGGCAATCTGAATAGATAAACTCCAATATACTTTCTAGAGAATAAACTAGACAGTCAGACTCAATCTTGAGAAAAGTATATCAAAGAGTTTTGTATCTCTATCTCTCAATTCAATCTGCAATCAGCAAATAGGACTTTGCAAGCCCGATTGAATATAAGAGAAATAACTTGAACGGTACCAAAGACCAATGTTCAAGGATCAATCAATTTCAATCAACAACCAAAGGTTGGATTTACCAATTGATCGATTCAACACACAACCTGTGATATTTCTATTATATAACAAAATATAATGCGGAAAAGAAATAACACAGACACCAGAATTTTGTTAACGAGGAAAACCGCAAATGCAGAAAAACACCGGGACCTAGTCCAGCTTTGAACACCACATTGTATTAAGCCTCTACAGACACTAGCCAACTATTTATGAACTTCAGACTGGAATGTAGCTGAGCCCTAATCAATCTCACACTGATCAAGGTACAATTGCGCTCCTTACGTCTCTGAATCCCAGCAGGATTCTACGCACTTGATTCCCTTAGCTGATCTCACCCACAACCAAGAGTTGTTATAACCCAAAGTCGAAGACTTGATAAACAAATCTGTCTCACGCAGAAAAGTCTATAGGAATAGATAAATCTGTCTCCCACAGAAATACCTACGAGTTTTGTTCCGTTTTTTGATAAATCAAGGTGCACATGAACCAATTGATAAACCAGACTTATATTCCCGAAGAACAGCCTAGTATTATCAATCACCTCACAATAATCTTAATCGTATGGTAGAGAAACAAGATATTGTAGAATCACAAACGATGAGACGAAGATGTTTGTGACTACTTTTTATCTTTCCTATCGGAGAATCAATCTCGAGCAAATCTTAGAGAAGATAGTATACGATAGAACACGGTAAGATCAGAACACGCAACTACATAGAAAATAGTTGGGTCTGGCTTCATAATCCCAATGAAGTCTTTAAGTCGTTAACTTACAAGGTTTCGTTAAAAACCTAAGGTTAAAGGAGAATCGACTCTAGTCGCAACTAGTATCACACAGGAGGTGTGGGGATTAGGTTTCCCAGTTGCTAGAGTTCTCCCTTATATAGTTTTCAAATCAGGGTTTGCAATCTAAGTTACCTTGGTAACAAAGCATTCAATATTCACCGTTAGATGAAAACATGATTAGACTCAAGCTAATATCTTTCAACCGTTAGATCGAACTTAGCTTGTTATACACAAATGAAATGTACCCTCATTTAGGTTTGAGTAACCGTACCTAAACGTGTACACCATGTTGGCTCAACAGTAGTGAACCGAGGTTAGCTATATGAACACTCTCATATCAACCTTATTCATCTTAACCACAATTAGTTCAAATGACTCAAATGAAACTAGTTAAAGAGTTGTTCAATTGCTATATTCTCATAGAAGTATACAAGAACACAATTGAAGCAAAATCGGTTTGATTCACTCGAATCAATTCATGAACATTATAGACACGGTTTGCAAAGAATGCATTCCTTAATATATAAATGTATTAGTTCATGAGAAAACCAATTTTAGAACTTTAACCACTCAAGTATGCATATGGGTACGCATACCTAAGTAGTCGGTCTGAGTTTGGGTTCGTCAGTATGTGAATGGGTACGCATACCTAAGTACACTTCCAAAACCCAACGAAAATTCCCGGACCTATACCTCACGCAAGTACGCGCACCGGTATGTGTACTTGGTACCCGTAATTCCACAACTACAACTACGCATACGGGTATGCATACTATAGTTCCTTTCATGGATCACATACATGCAGGAATGCAAACTATGTTCATAATCCAATAGTTCTAAACTCTATTTCAATCATTGAAACTTTCTTAGAGGATGACAATAGCCGTTTTCAGACACTATTAACATCAAAGCAATTTTCAAGATATTGAAATAATCATAACGAAACATCCCAAGTCTACACCAAATGATTGTATTACACAAACCATATAAGATGTTACTCGGCGATTTTCACATGATCATCTTTTGACTTTCGTCAAGAATATAAGATGAACTTGGCTGAAGCGAAAGCTTACCAACACATATTTTGATAAATATGTAAGCGAGTTAAACTCAACTCGAAATCTCAAATGTGTATAATCGAATACTATATAGTAATACGACTTTTGTCTCAATATAGGAGATAGAGTAGAAATAGACTTTCCAAGTGATAGATGAGTTTTAGTCTCCACATACCTTTTGTTGATAAAGTTCCACAAGCTGTCCTTAGTAGTTCTTCGTCTTCAATTGATGAACGGCGTGAAGTCTAATGCTCAACTACACAATCTATCCTAGTCCGAGACATCAGTATAAGTAGACTAGAAATCAAGACTTATAGTTTTGATCACTAACATTGACAAACAAGCTTGAGATATCAACGCTTGCGAGTTCGACCGAGAAATGCTCTAACAATCTCCCCCTTTGTCAATTTTAGTGACAAAACTATCAATACATATAGATTACAAAATAAATAAACTTTGTAGCTTCTCATCCAAATGCTTGTTCTCCTTGGTTCTTCAACATTACTCGAAATCTTCGTTACTTCCAAGTACTCCAATGATTCTAAATGTGTTCAACTCAGCATCATAGTTGTTGAAGATCCGTAGCTATAACAATGAGAAAACAGTTGCTCTCAATCATTGTTATACAGTGTCATAGTATTATTACACAACATCAAAGTTCAATTGTATCACAACTTTGACAACAATACTATGGTGATATGTAACACTCCCCCTTAGTCAATACTTCATCTCACAATGAAAACCACTCCCCTTTACATAATGATTCATAAACCCATATGTATTTGTAGTATGAACTACACATTAATTGTCCCCCTTTTTGTCAATATAAATTGGCAAAGGTACGAAAACTAGTGGGATCCTCATGAAATGTTCATCGAGATACTTCATGACCAAAAGAGAACAACATACCAACTTGTTTCGATGATTTCACATAGTCGAAACTTAGTGTATTCATCAAGGAGTTTATAAAGATACAAGATAACTCCTACAATATTCCACAGCCACACTCCCCACAAAGATTTGGCAATTAAGCACAAGTTCAATTAAGAATTCTCCCCCATAAAATGTCATTCCCGAAAAAACAACAAGAGCGACCTTACTTTTACAAGAAAAGAAGGATTTCTTTGGACATTAACAAATCACATGAAACATGAATTTGTATCCAAAAATCTCAATTGAATTAACCACAAGTAAAATGATCAATTCAATTAGCCATGCTCAACATAAGAGAACTTACGAAGCCACACAGTACATACACAAAGATGTGGATCAGGGAAAGACCAATACTGCGGAATAATCAAAGATTCATTCTATTTTTCATCACTATTTTCACAATGACATATAATAGACTTAACCTTTGTAAACAAGAGTTCATCCTACCTTCCATCAATATTTGCATAATGAAATAATAGGCTTAACTCTTTTAGTCAAAATTTCATACTATCTTTTATCAATACTTTCATACCGACATACAATAGTGTTAACTTTTGAACAAGTATGGGACAGTCAAGGTTCACGGACGTAAACAATATATCCCATAATAATTTGCAATATATAAAACCATAAAGATTAATACTGCAAAAATCATCTTCCAAATAAACTTTAGAATTTAAATAAATAAATCTAAAAACATTGCAAGATGAAAAACGTTGGCAATAGCTATGTGTACTCACAGTAATGGCTATTCCAAACCTTAGTTATCCTTCTTAAAAAAACAAAAATAAATTCTCATAAGAAGTTTACTAGACAATCATAAAAAAACACTAAAAACAAAAACGATCACAAGCAAAAATCAACATTCACGTGCGCAAGCTTCATGAGTTTCAAGACCTTCCAGCTTGTGACAGATGGAATCGGCTGCATCTTTGGACAAGACATTCTCCTTGAGACGATCCTTAACATGTGTTTTCATGAGAGCAGGGTCAGAGTTAACCTTTTTCAACTCAGTTCTTAACATATCAAGGTTTTTTAAGGTATCTACAAGAAGCATTTTTGCATCATTAAACTGACCAATAAAAACTTGAACAAGTTCAGCAAAAATCTCTTCATCATCCTCAATGTCTGAACAATTATCAGGAGATTGAGTAGAGGTGTCATTTACTTCCACAAGAGTTCTTTTCGCCTCTTCTTCGAAACCACAACCTTTTTCAAGAAAACCTTTTGCAAAGTTACAAGTTCCCAAAGGAGATGCCATTCTTGACAGGAAAAATAACCTGGAGTAAGCGTACTCAAACAAAAGATTTTGGTATTTAAATGGTTCCTCAGGGAACCAGAGTTTAGGGTTTCCAAAGTTAGTCCGTAACAAGTAACGTGGGTACCCGTACGAACACAAACTTGACCCATAGGCGGAAAATATTGATGCAAAAAAATGCAACCCAAAAAAAAAAATCCACGAAAAAAAAACTGCTAAGTGAATTCTTTCACAAATCTTAGCTCAATAAATTTTATGTTCTCACCAGAGAAAAAAAAATAGAGCATAAGAATAGCATTTTGACATCTCATAAAAAAATAGAAATCAAAAACATCACAAGACCAAACCACAAATACTTATGAAAAAATGTTTGTGGAAGATAATCCAGCTAAGAACGATAAGAAAATAGCTAGAGAATCAGAAAAACACTTTGCCATCAAGTATACCTGATTATATCTCACTCAACCAGGATTTTTGTGAGTGAGATTTCAACCTTGTGATCAATTAGCACAAGTATGAGTCTTGAGCTCATCAAATGAATGTTGTTTTCGGTTAAACCTCTTTCTCCTGATCTTTGGAGGAAAACCGTTATGATGCGAAAAGTTATCATAAAATTTGCTATCATCAAAGTACGACTCATAGTATGTATTCTTACCTGAAGAATTTTGACTAGAGGGAATTGACAGCCTATTAATAACCTCTTTATAACCTTCAATTATCATTTTTAGGTTGTCTTCCATCTCTCCATTTTTGCTTCCTTCTTCTGGTACCTTTTTCACATCATGAACAACATTATATCCTTTTTTGATTGAAGAAGACCCATGAGTTCTTATTGAACGAATTGGTTTAGGGAGACTGTTTCGTATTTGAACATTTGAGGAACACATCGAACTGACTTTCCGGGTAGGATACACAGGGTGAGTACTAGAACCAA
The DNA here is from genome assembly GCA_023531105.1 of Papaver atlanticum. Lineage (NCBI taxonomy): Eukaryota > Viridiplantae > Streptophyta > Magnoliopsida > Ranunculales > Papaveraceae > Papaver > Papaver atlanticum. The sequence goes on from JAJJMB010011819.1 coordinate 5,415,754, forward strand.
TTGGTCTAGACATACGAATGTAAGTTACACCTTTGAGAATTTAATCTAAGGTGTGTTGAAGACGACCAATATAATTGTCATTCAATCTCGATTTCCTCTTTTGTTCAACATGTCCTTTTGAATTACAAAAGAGACACACTTTATGATCACCTGAGTGATTAGACAGAATAGTCTTAATACTATCGTTGGGAGATGTCTTCCTTCCATGTGATGTGGAAATTCCTTGATTAGAGGAATACAGAAGCACATCCTTTCAACAGGAAGGGATTTCGGTTTTGCTTCTGGAACTGAATTTTTTACAGTTAAATCAGAAGCAATGGGTATAATGGACTCTTTTGAACATTCTTGAATAGAGAGTTTACTCAAAAGAAGTTCAATTTCCAAAGCATCCTCTTTGAGTTTTTCCTCAAGAAGAGTTCGTGAAGTACATACTGAGGCTTTTTCCTTTCGAAGGACCTTTAGAAGGGAGTCACGCCCATTTACCATACCAACAAGGGTATTGACTTTGTGTTTCAACCGGTTGACATCATCATCCTGGATTCTAACAAGTTTTAGAATCACTGCACTCTCTTTGGCTGCTTCCCTTTCAAATTCAGAGTCAGACTCATCAGTAATGTAATTCGGGTAAAACTTGTCAATAGAAGTCTGTTTCGTTAGAACACTAGGTTCGTCTATATTCGAGATTGACAAATCTTTCTCTTTAATAGTTTTCATAGAAACAGAACTTTCGTTACTGGCGATGCGTTTATCAGAGATAACACTTCTGTCCATAATCAGATCGCTACAAACACAGACTTATGAGGTCTATAATGTGTTTTCCTTCTCTGATACCAATTGAAAAAGCGGGGGTCTAACAACCACATCTAATATTTCGTTCAGCAATCAGAATAGACAAACTCCAATATACTTTCAAGAGAATCAAGTAGACAGTCATACTCAATCTAGAGAAAAGTATATCAAAGAGTTTTGTATCTCTATCTCTCAATTCAATCTGCAATCAGCAAATAGGAATTTGCGAGCCCGATTGAATATAAGAGAAATAACTAGAACGGTACCAAAGACCAATGTTCAAGGATCAATCAATTCCAATCAACAACCAAAGGTTGGATTTACCAATTGATCGATTCAACGCACAACCTGTGATATTTCTATTATATAACAAAATATAATGCGAAAAAGGAATAACACAGACACCAGAATTTTGTTAACGAGGAAAACCGCAAATGCAGAAAACCCCTGGGACCTATTCCATCTTTGAACACCACACTGTATTAAGACGCTACAAACACTAGCCAACTACCAATGAACTTCAGACTGGAATGTAGTTGATCCCTAATCAATCTCACACTGATCAAGGTACAATTGCGCTCCTTACGTATCTGAACCCCAACAGGATTCTACGTACTTGATTCCCTTAGCTGATCTCACCCACAACCAAGAGTTGTTATAACCTAAAGTCGAAGACTTGATAAACAAATCTGTCTCACGCAGAAAAGTCTATAGGAATAGATAAATATGTCTCCCACAGAAATACCTACGAGTTTTGTTCCGTCTTTTGATAAATCAAGGTGCACATGAACCAATTGATAAACCGGACTTATATTCCCGAAGAACAACCTAGTATTATCAATCACCTCACAATAATCTTAATCGTATGGTAGCGAAACAAGATATTGTGGAATCACAAACGATGAGACGAAGATGTTTGTGACTACTTTTTATCTTTCCTATCGGAGAATCAATCTCGAGCAAATCTTAGAGAAGATATTACTCAATACAATAGAATAGGGCAAGATCAGAACACGTAACTACAGAGAAAATAGTTGGGTCTGGCTTCACAATCCCAATGAAGTCTTTAAGTCGTTAACCTACAGGGTTTCGTGAAAAACCTAAGGTTAAAGGAGAAACGACTCTAGTCGCAACTAGTATCACACAGGAGGTGCGGGAATTAGGTTTCCCAGTTGCTAGGGTTCTCCCTTATATAGTTTTCAAATCAGGGTTTGCAATCTAAGTTACCTTGGTAACAAAGCATTCAATATTCACCGTTAGATGAAAACCTAATTAGACTCAAGCTAATATCTTTCAACCGTTAGATCGAACTTAGCTTGTTATACACAAATGAAATGTACCCTCATTTAGGTTTGAGTAACCGTACCTAAACGTGTACACCATGTTGTCTCAACAGTAGTTAACCGAGGTTAGCTATATGAACAGTCTCATATAAACCTTATTCATTTTAACACAAACTAGTTCAAATGACTCAAATGAAACTAGTTAAAGAGTTGTTAGATTGCTATATTCTCATAGAAGTATACAAGAACACAATGGAAGAAAAATCGGTTTGATTCACTCGAATCAATTCATGAACATTATAGCCACGGTTTGCACAGAATGCATTCCTTAATATATAAATGTATTAGTTCATGAGCCAACCGATTTTAGAACTTTAACCACTCAAGTATGCATACGGGTATGCATACCTAAGTAGCCAGTCTGAGTTTGGGTTCGCATACTTGCGCGTTCCAAATATTGCATATTTCTACACCTTTTTATTAGCAATTAACTCATCTTTTGCCCTTTAAAATCATATATTATCCCAGATTCTGTATTTTCATTGTTTTCAAGAATAAATACCTTGTACTACTTAATTTTGTGTTTTTAGGTACTAAATAAAGCTTGGATGAATAGAGAAGCAAAAAGAGCAGAGAATTTGTAGCGATGAAAGAGAGACAACAAAGACTCCCTCTAGAAGGCAGTGAATAATATTGTTTGCACCTCATCCGTAAGTGAAGAATGTTGCTTTCACGTCCAAAAACTAAAAGTGGGCTTGAGATATTAGCTTCAGAGAAGACATGATCCCAGAAGAGATAAGATTCAAGACCCAAGCCCGATTCCAATCTTATCCGTCAGATTTGATCTAGCTTCTGAGCATCCAATGGCATCTCCACCCGAGACATCAACAATTGAAGTATCTTCCCAACACCCTAGATCATACCTTTCTCCCCCTAATCGAACAAAAATCCAAACGCCTCCTTCAAGTCGTTTTCATCTTCTCCACCCTCAACAAGCCGATCACTTCACGTCCCTCCATCCATCACTTCCATTCCTGACCACCTCTGAGCACAGCCAACCTATCAGCCACCCTATGAGATTAATCAACCTCCTTGCCTCTATCTATCTCCATCAGAGCTTCTTCTCCACAACAGTAACCCTAGAAGCTAGGATTGGGAGAGATAGAGTTAGGGTTATCTTCAATATCTAAAGCAAACATCAAATCAAGAGTTGCAGGTCTGAATTGCAGAAGGGTTTTTTCATAAAACGTGTTTTGAGTAAGTGGGTATTCTCTAATTATCAAATTCTAGTGATTGAGGAGAAATTTGTGTATAAATATGGAGGAGATTGTAGAGAGAAATTCATGCCCGGATTAGCCGGTGCACCAAGTTGTAGTTTCGGTTTGATTTTATTATCTCCATGATTTTATAATTTCATAGTTAGGGTTTAGATGAAACCATTAATCTATTATTAAGTTTAATTCAAGTTTTTATATTATTCTTGTTGTGTTATAATTTTTTGGGTAAATATAATCTGAGCACTTCAGCATTTTTCTCTCACAGTGTATGCCATGTATCCATTGTAGTTAAAATAACACTATGTTGATTGTGTTGCAACTCATGCTTAACTGATTGTTGTTCGATCCTTTGACTAGTTATGCTTTAACTAGACAGTTAGTACTTCGGAGGGACACCTTAGTTGCGATTATAATATCCATATCGGGATTATTTAATCATCTAAGTGATTGATCTGCGGTTAGTTGTTTTGTGAGAGGAGATCTAATACTAGGATTAGATAATTATCTTAGTGACACTAAACCATCCTCCTGAAACCACCCTTAGATACACGGCAGGCTTGAACCTTCACCGCTATCTAGATGGTCGGCAGAACCTAGAAGTTCACCAGGATCCATTTTAAGGGACAAGAATAGTGTGGAGACTGAATTGACTTAGTATAGGTTAAGCGGTGGATTCGATTGCCCTAACATCCTAGTTATCTACTTGTTTAGTGTGCTCTTTACTTTCGCAGTTGTTTATTGCTTTAAAACTCTCTTAATCATCTCGGGGTATCGACACAAACAACCCTCTCTTTTTTTTACATTGTGATATAAGTCAGTTTAGTTTTCCTCTAGCTTCAACTCTACACCTACCAAGTCCCTGTGGATCGACCTGTGCTTTCCCTGTGTTGCATATCAACACTGTGCACTTGCAGTTATCATTGTAGGTACTGTTTATAAGCCTACCAAGTTTTTGGCGCCGCTGCCGGGGACTCGGTAGCGGTGTAGTTACTTCTTTGGTTAACTTTACTGATTTTTAATATATTGTTTGTATATATGTTTTAGTAGACTGCATTTTGTTGTTAGTATTAGTTATAGTTTTTAAAACTTCAACCATTCTGCATCTTCCATTCCTTTTTTTTTGGTTTACTTGCATTCTGTTTTAAGTGCATTCTCATACCAGCATCATAGTCAGGTAAGATAAATTAGTCCTGTAATTTTTTTTTAGCATATTAGGTTTCCTGTTGCTTTTCAATTTGTATTCGACTCTCATCTGTAGCTTTGCTGTTGTTTTGCAGTTTAGTTAGTCCATTTGTTCATACATCTTGCATCACTTTAAATCTATATGTCTTTGCACCCTGTAAGTTTCTTTAGCATAGCTCTGTTGTGTACTCCATCAGTGATATAATCTGCATTTATCCCCGTAAGGTAAGCATTAGCTGTAGCTTTAATTTTGAAAATTCTTACATTTGTATAAAACTGCATATGGTTTCAATTAGGGTAATTGCATCATTGTCTTATAGTGTATCTAGATTGAGTTGCCTGCAATCTGTAAATATCCACCAGTAAGTATTCTTGCATTGCATCTCTTTTCCTTTTTCATTTGAAGCTTGTCCATATTTTCTGTTCCATTCTGTCCTGTTCAAATCTTTCAATTGGATATAGCTCAGTTTTTCAGTAATTCAATATTGTAGTTCACAGCACTTGTCCTACAATTCTAGTTGTTGGCTATCAGTGATCTACGATTACTCTCTGTGTTTCTATGTTGTTATTGTTCAACTTCTTGTTATGATAATCTCCTTGAGTATACAGGTACTTGTGAAGCTCAAGTGGAAACCAAAGGAAAAAGAAAAAAGGAGCAGAACCCAGTTGTTATTGTGGCTAAACCCGGTTGGTGTTATTCTCGAACCTCATTATACTTTATATTTGTATGAATGATAAACCATGATAGCCTGATAACCTAGCTGCCTGACTGAACATTGTCCAATCCCTGCATCACATGGTATCCATGAACATGATTCTGTTATAACTGAATAACATATCGGCCTGTTGAAATCATTATTTCGATGAATCTCTCAATACCAGCAGAACCTGTGTTTGTATGCGTTCATCCCTGAATCTGATTGTCATCTCCGTAATCCCTTGTTTCCCTGACTTGCTAATCTCATATTGATCTTATGTACACGAGTCCAAGAACTAGCTTTGGACTCTCATAGGCTTTGTTTCCCTGTATTGTGAGTTGCTTGTTTGTCTAATTGTTATAACATGTTCACTGATATGCATGCTAGGCTATGATTGTGTCCTTTAGAGACCAAACAAATCGACTAGTTAGAATCAGTCAAGAGGATATTATTGAGATACCCACTTCTAAACAGAACAGCCCTGACCAATTTGAGACAATGGGTAAAGAATTGAACCAGTACCGTAGTATGAAGGAGCACATGTACCCCACAAGAACAAGTCTGTTATCATGTATCGTCTTACCCCAGACCGACCTCCCATTGAACTAAATGCAAGCATGATACAAATACTTCCCATATTTTGAGGGAGTGACTCTGAAAACCCCTACCATCATGTAAGAGAGTTTGAACAAATTTGTAGGGTTATGCAACCTGACCATATATCCGAAGACTCTCTAAAATTGCGTTTGTGTACATTTTCTTTAAGGGAAAGGGCCAAAACATGGTTTTACGGTTTGAGACCATAGTCAATCACCACTTGGGACCAACTTACAAGTCAATTTTTCAGAAAAATTTTTCCACATCATAGGACAATTGCTATTCGTCAAAATATTACTTGTTTTGTCCAGTTAGATGGGGAGACTCTTTTTCATTATTTTTAACGGTTTAGTGATTTGTTGAGTGAATGCCCTCACCATGGCTTTGAGAAGTGGAGACTAGTCGTTATCCTCTATGAGGGACTAGACTTTAATTCTCGATCCATGGTTGAATCTATGTGTAATGGTGAATTTATTGATAAAACTGTGGATGATGCATGGAATTTTTTAGTTGAGATTACAGAGAAAACCCATCAATGGGAATCCGTTAGGGAAACTAAGACAGTATCATATGCTAGGAGTGATCTTCATAGGAGGGAGTCTGATTTTGACTCTGATATAAACATGGCATGTGTAACTAGGAGAATTGAAGCTCTAGAGAGGGGCACAAATGAAGATGTTTTTGTCCCTAACTCATGTACCCAAACTGAAATATATGCTTGTACCTTGTATGGTAGCTTAGGCCATCTTGTTGAGAACTGCCCTGTTTTGCATGACTTTAGGCAGTCCATAACACGTCATATTGATGCTCCCTATCAGAACCATCCCTACTCACAGACTTGCAATTCAGCATGGAAGAATCCCTGTTTCAATGATACTGATAATGAATTAAATTTTGAAAATAGTATGTTTAGTCCTACTCATGCAATTGATATTGAATATGAACCTAATCCAGAGGTAATCGAGTCGACTAGAGACACTATAGTTTTGAATAAGGAAGTGCATATTTGTTACGATGATGATGATGATAATGATTTAATGTTGGAAGAGCATGTATACTCTGAAAATGTTCTTATGAAATCCCATGTTTCTGAGACATTAGATCCTGTTAATGCCTCTTCTGATTTTCTTATTCGTAACACTAAATTTTTGGGTGATATGGTTACTCATCTTGAGCCTGTGAAAATGACTTGTGAAAAAGAGCATGACACACATCTTGTGTCCGACTTAGAAAAGGTTGAATTGTCTGTTGACACAAATGATCTTATGCATGAAAATATAATTGATGTGTCTGATTCCCTTCCTAGGTCACAGTATGTTTCCTCCTCTGATTTTCTTATGCATGACACAGAGGTTTTGGATAATGATGATTCTGAAGTGGGATTTGATAATTTTTTCTATGAATGTGAGCATGATTTACTTGTTTCTGACTTAGGGAGTGTGTGTGATGGTACTAATGATCTTACACATGACAACAACTTAAATGTGCCTACTTCCTTGCCTAAGTCACAAACTGATAATCTTCCACCCAATCTAGATTTTGTTTGTAAAGAGATTATAAAACCAACTTTTCTGAGAGTTCCTAATCTAGGACTGGAACTGTGTGCCTCCCGAGTCCTCTTGGACTATTTTGCAGCTAAATATAATACCTTTGATGATCCACAGTTGGAGTTTACTCATGTCTCTCCATCCATCCCTGAACATGTCCACTTTGAGTTAGACCTTGTGCATGATGCACCCCTGAAACTGGTAGATTTTGTGTCCAAAAGCATATATGTTGAAAAATCTAGGTTTGGGGGTAACACATTTTGTTTTGCAGTCTCACTTGCATTCCTATCCTATTATAATTGTGTGAGGCTGTTAAAATTTATGCATGCCGTCTTTTAGGTTGATCCCCAACTCTTCAGATTGTTAGTATATGGTGATCTATCTTTGTATAATCCAGTAGGTAATTCTATTTTATAGATTTTTCTTGTATATATGTGTGCTAATCCAGTGTGACGACTGTTGATTTCCTGTTGGATTCTAGTCTTGAATAATAAACTTCTGATCTTGCTCTCGTTTGCATCTGGTAATCTCTTTCCTTAAGTTTACTCTGTGCTGTTCTCCTGGTATGGTGTTCTAATTCTGCTCATATGTTGAAACATTGATGACAATGTTAGATTTAGGTTTGGGGGAGTATTTTGCATATAGAGTCTTTAGTCTTTTATGTTTTCATCTAAAAAAAAAAATCAAATCAAAAAAATCCAAATCTTTGTAAATACTTGCATAAAACCTCCAACTTTTAGAGATTTTAGAGTCACTAGCATGCTTCTAGGTATGTTTACATAGAGAGTCTGACCGAAATAACTGAACTTGGAAAAACTAGAGAACTCAATCGGGTTTCTTAGTTGTTAGAGCGTTAAAGTTGGATTTAACCATGCCGGTGGGAGAATTAGGTGCAACAAAGATATTTGGTATTAGAATTGTGATCACCTTTAGTGGAGACTACCTATTTTTACATCAAGCGAGGCACCGACGTTCAATTTTTTTGTGACTATCTAAAAAGTCCTTTTAGAGTGTGTGTCACCGTACGTAAATTCCGGGTAGGAATGGTGAGCTATCCAACTTCGCACCACTTTCAGCACTATTTTTGATCTCTTGAGTGCTAATTTTGTCAATCATGAGGATGACGTCTAAAGATGAAAACTCCTTCTTGTAGTTTGATTTGTAGTTAGCACCATTCTCTCTCTTTCGACAACATCAAACAGATCCATAGAAACACATCATCATCAACGAGCAAAATGATATCAAAATATTTGAAGAAAGTTGAAATAGTCCGAGGTTTACATGCAACAATTCAAGGAAAAGTAAAAGAAAGTCATATCCAAAGTAAAGATACAGTACAAGAGCATTATTCTATACACATTTGAAGACGTATTTTACAAGAACAAAGAAAAGAAAATAAGATGAGAATTAGTGAAGTTTATAAAATCAAGACAATACAAGTTGTGAAGAATTGAGTGATAAAGTCCTTCATCCATGGATTTAGTAGTTTCATTATTATTTTGTATTTTCTTAATTAAAAATAAAAATAAATAATAAAATAAAATAATTAGTACAGTTTGTTTTTAGTTTGTTTAATAAACACCATGGTAAAGAAGAAAAATAAGAGGAAGATTCAAGCAACAAGGAAATTGAAGATAAAAATCAGAATTGTCAAGGTTCTACAAAGTTCAGAAGTTCATCATCAACAGTTGAAGACCGAAGATTGAAGACGTTTCTATGGATGCTATGAGAGTGGTGTTTATTGCCGATCGGATGTGAAGGTAAGTGAGTACTCTCATCCTTGCTAATGATTGATTTCCTTTCTTAGAGATCATCAGAAAAAGATTCTTATTCCCACAATTTTGTGGAGTCTCCAGAAATTATCTCGGAAGGTTCTCCTTCCCACCATTCAACGTGTGCAGGATTTCACTCTTTATTCCTGCCTGCACACATGAGAGACTTAAAAAGCGGTCTTTTTGAGTGCAATTATTATAAAACCCTATTGGTGAGGCAGAAGTCGAGGCTTGTGATCACTCTCGAACCTGAATTCTTTCATATGGTATGGTTATTTCTCGCTCAACTCTTAAGGATGAGAATGTGTTCTTTGGTATTTCTAACTTCTTATTACTAGCATGCAGAAACTCTATGTCCTCATAGCTCCTTGGATGCTTGGGACTCTTATACGCTCTAAAGTTGGAGAAGGTTTTGTGGGTACACCTCTGGTAAATCCTCACGAGACTACAACTCGTCTACTAGGGACACATAGGGGTTTAAATGCTTAGTGCATTCGCTAAATGCATTCGAGAGACCAGCGACAGTGGTATAGTTAGGATTTCTTAATTTCTGTTTCACTTGAGGACAAGTAAAATTCAGGTTTGGGGGTATTTGATGAGTGCAAAATATTGCATATTTCTACACCTTTTTATTGGCAATTAACTAATCTTTTGCGCTTTAAAATCATATATTATCCCAGATTCTGTATTTTCATTGTTTTCAAGAATAAATACCTTGTACTAATTAATTTTTTGTTTTTAGGTACTAAATAAAGCTTGGATGAATAGAGAAGCCAAAAGAGCAGAGAATTTGTGGCGATGAAAGAGAGACAACAAAGACTCCCTCTAGAAAGCAGTGAAGAATATTGTTTGCACCTCATCCGTAAGTGAAGAATGTTGCTTTCACGTACCAAAACTAGAAGTGGGCTTGAGATATTAGCTTCGGAGAAGACATGATCCCAGAAGAGATAAGATCCAAGACCCAAGCCTGATTCCAATCTGAGCCGTCAGATTCGATCTAGCTTCTGAGCATCCAATGGCATCTCCACCCGAGACATCAACAATTGAAGTATCCGTCCAACACCCTAGCTCATACCATTCTCCCCCTAATCGAACAAAAATCCAAACACCTCCTTCATGTCGTTTTCATCTTCTCCACCCTCTGCAAGCCGATCACTTCACGTCCCTCTATCCATCACTTCCATTCTCGACCACCTCTGAGCACAGGCAACCTGTCAGCCACCCTATGCGATCAATCGACCTCCTTGCCTCTATCTATCTCCATCATATCTTCTTCTCCATAACAGTAACCCCTAGAAGCTAGGATTGAGAGAGATAGAGTTAGGGTTATCTTCAATAGCTAAAGCAAACATCAAATCAAGAGTTGCAGGTATGTATTGCAGAAGGGGTTTGTCAGAAAACGTGTTTTGAGTAAGTGGGTATTCTCTAATTATCAAATTCTAGTGATTGAGGAGAAATTTGTGTATAAATATGGAGGAGATTGTAGAGAGAAATTCATGCCCGGATTAGCCGGTGCACCAAGTTGTAGTTTAGGTTTGATTTTATTATCTCCATGATTATCTAATTTCATAGTTAGGGTTTAGATGAAACCATTAATCTATTGTTAAGTTTAATTCAAGTTTCTATATTGTTCGTGTTGTGCTATAATGTTTTGGGTAAATATAACTGAGCACTTCAGCATTTTTCTCTCACAGTGTATGTCATGTATCAATTGTAGTTAAAATAACACTATGTTGATTGTGCTATAACTCATGTTTAACTGATTGTTGTTTGATCCTTTGAGTAGTTGTGCTTTAACTAGATAGTTAGTACTTCGGAGGGACACCTTAGTTGCGATTAAAATATCCATATCAGGATTGTTTAATCATCTTAGTGATTGATCTGCGGTTAGTTGTTTTGTGAGAGGACAGCTAATACTAGGATTAGATAATTATCTTAGTGACACTAAACCATCCTCCTGAAACCACCCTTAGATATACGGCAGGCTTGAACCTTCACCGCTATCTGGATGGTCGGCAGAACCTAGAAGTTCACCAGGATCCATTTTGAGGGACAAGAATAGTGTGGAGATTGAATTGACTTAGTATAGATTAAGCATTGGATTCGATTGCCCTAACATCATAGTTATCTACTTGTTTAGTGTGCTCTTAACTTTCGCAGTTGTTTATTGATTTAAAACTCTCTTAATCATCTCGTCCTATCAACACAAACAACCCCCTTTTGTTACATTATGATATAAATCAGTTTAGTTTTCCTCTAGCTTGAACTCTACACCCACCAAGTCCATGTGGATCGACCTGTGTTTGCCCTGTGTTGCATATCGATACTGTGCACTTGCAGTTATCATTGTAGGTACTGTTTATAGACCTACCACATACCTAAGTACACTTCCAAAACCCAGCAGAAATTCCCGGACCTATACCTCACGCAAGTACGTGCACCGGTATGTGTACTTGGTACCCAGAATTCCACAACTACAAGTACGCATACGAGCATTTAGTGCTTTGATGCTAAACTCTATTTCAATCATTGAAACTTTCTTAGAGGATGACAATAGCCGTTTTCACACACTATTAGCATCAAAGCAATTTTTAAGATATTGAAATAACTATAACGAAACATTCCAAGTCTACACCAAATGATTGTATTACACAAACCATGTAAGATGTTATTCGGCGATTTTCACATGACCATCTTTTGACTTTCGTCAAGAATATAAGATGAACTTGGTTGAAGCGAAAGCTTACCAACACATATTTTGAGAAATATGTAAGCGAGTTAAACTCAGCTCGAAATCTCAAATGTGTATAATCGAATACTATATAGTAATACGACTTTTGTCTCAATATAGGAGATAGAGTAGAAATAGAGTTTCCAAGTGATAGATGAGTTTTAGTCTCCACATACCTTTTGTTGATGAAGTTCCACAAGCTGTCCTTAGTAGTTCTTCGTCTTCAATTGATGAACTTCGTGAAGTCTAATGCTAAACTACACAATCTATCCTAGTCCGAGACATCACTATAAGTAGACCAGAAATCAAGACTTATAGTTTTGATCACTAACATTGACAAACAAGCTTGAGATAACAACGCTTGCGAGTTCGACCGCGAATGCTCTAACACAAACATCCTTGGTCTATAAATACCTAAGTTTGAATTTCTAGCAAACTATCCTAAGAGTCAAGCAAACTTCATCTTTTTGTTATTTCTGGTGGAGCCGTCTATTCGGAGAGGAAATTACCCTAATTAGGTGAAATCTCTTACGACCGCTTGTTTAAAGACTTCTGTGGGATCGATAAGATCTATGAGTACCGTTGGTGAGAAACTAGATAATTGCATTTTATTAGTTTTCGATTGATTTGATTGACTAACGGTTGTTGAAACTTTGATTGCACCTAGTTTGTTTATTCTTTAGAATCTTCTCTTCTGATATAAGATTCACTCAAACTAGATCGAAGTATCGACGGGATCTTTAGAACTGTTTGTAGATCTAAAGACATCTTGTGATAATCCATTATTAACAGACTCTGTTTTATGCGTGATTGATCACAAGAGATTCAAGTGGTGTTGTGCAGGTTTTTAATTGAAGATTAAAGAAGATTTGAAGACGAAGAAGATTTCTTATTGGTTTCTCATATCTTTGTGTAGCACAAACCTTGATCGGCTGGGATCCAACTAGAATCGGATTTATTCTATTTATTAGTTGCGTGAGATCGGTAACGCCTAATAGTTCTCTTGAGATCTATTTTGATTGTCACAAATCCGAATCTTATTACTTAGGTAATATAGATTGGATTGATTTAACCAGGCAAAGGAGTTTATTAGTTTAAACGGAAGAGCCTTTGCATATGACTAGGGATATCTTATCTTAAAGAATCAAGAGAGTTGTTACCAAACAGATTTGTTGTTCCTTTACTGTTTGGAATACGATCCAAAGGAATTGTTCCAGTGCGTGCACTCATCGAAGTCGGAAGTGCAGGGATACTGAAGAAACTAAGTGAACTAGGGTTAGTTGCTTGATCTCAACTATACGAAGTTGGTTTAGATTTTGTATAGCGGATTAATTCTGAGAGTATTCAATTCTGGACTTGGTCCCGGGGTTTTTATGCATTTGCGGTTTCCTCGTTAACAAAATTTCGCTATGTCATTTACTTTTCCTTTCCGCAATTATAATTGTTGTTATTATAATTTAAAGTAAATTACACAAATGTTAACTCCGCTTTACTTGATAGTGATCCTATAGAGTTTGGTTAAGTCTGAACCTATTATCAAGTAATCACACTTTGGTAGTCGTATTGTCTCAATCTCGTATCCATAGACAATCACACAAAGTGTGAATACCGATTTGTCGTGTGTCTCGACTTTGTCCATAGACAATCACTTTCGGGAAGGGGACTTATATGTGGATATTTTAAAGATTGTGGTGTATTTGGATACCCTCGTCTTTTCGATTGGTATCAGAGCAGGCAAACACGAAAATATCTAACAATCCGTGTTTGGTGCGATCCAACCTATAAGACTGGAATCTAAAAATTGTTTTTATAGAACTTGATAATGATTCAGTTAACGTAAAGCAAGATATCAAGAGTTTTTAATTAACACTTGATGATGGCATCTATGAATCAATATCTGAATACCTTAAAATTATCTCGAGAGAATCTACTAGACAAGTTAATCTTGTTAATGATGTAGAAACCGATGACAACTGGAAAATTTGTCTACAAGAAAGGTTAGATAAAATTTTCGATGATGATGACTCAGATTTTGAACGTGATGTAGAAGAGGATATCTCATAATACTCTAAACTACTGGATCCTTTGAAAAATGAAAAACTGAGAACTTCGGATTTTCTTGGTTTTATGACTCCTCTTTGTCGTGAGAACAAGAAACTGAAGAGGGTTTTTCAAGGATATTATATTGGTTATCATACCAATGATTATCTTCTTAAAGATCGTACAGAAGAGCTAAACTCAAAGAGTCTCGAATGTGAGAATATTCGGAGAGATCTATTTTTGTCGGAAAAGAAACTTGCTGAAATAGAAGCACCAAAAAGTTTAAGGTGTTCCCACGCGTTCCCTTGACAACCTAAAGTAAAAAGAAAAGTGTTGCGTGACCATGTCCACTCTCTTCCTTAAAAAGTTTTATTCAGCAAAAAGAAAAGTCACCACTATAGATTTACGCAAGTGCAACCAGCGCCTAGGTGAAGAAATAGGAAAGTACATTGCCAAGTTTCGTCTCCTTACCTTAGACTGCCACGAGGATGTCAAGGAAGAAGCGCTAGTGGAGATATGCGTACGCGGAATGACACCATCCTTCATGAAAAGCCTAGTCAACTTCGGATTCCCGACGTTCGTCGAGTTAGAATAAGCGGCAGCAAGAATCGCCGATTATGTCGAGGAGCACAGCTAAAACTATGCCTGGCTCAATACAGTCAATGTTGTGTCAACCGTACCTAGGAATACCTGCGGGAACAATAGCCGAGAAGGCTGGAGCACACAAACGCTTCCCCCGCCCTTACCTTGCAGTAAAGAGAAGATCGTGGGCTTGTTAGACCAACGGATAGCAAACAAACAAACCCAGTTTCCTCCAACAAAAACGGATCCCAGTACCATTGATAAGAACGATGCTAGGTACTGTCACTACCATCGCAGGATACAGCACCCCACAACCGACTGTTACAACCTCCGAAGAATGTTCCAGATGAAGCTGGAGATAGGCGAAATCGAGATGAGTAATCCTGAAGGCAGTAAGGCGATTCAACATCAAGTCATGATGCTCTCACATGACCCAAGCGGAGATGTTTGGAGGCCTTGGGATGACAGTGAGGAAGAAGCGTGTGAGGTTGAAATGGAGAACCCTGCGTTCACAAACACAGATTGCATGGCCGGTAAGTTCGCTAAGACAGTATTAGCCCACACAGTTTTTTTATTCTCTCGGCTTCATCGAAGATCAAATCAAAT
This sequence comes from Papaver atlanticum, assembly GCA_023531105.1. Classification (NCBI taxonomy): domain Eukaryota; kingdom Viridiplantae; phylum Streptophyta; class Magnoliopsida; order Ranunculales; family Papaveraceae; genus Papaver; species Papaver atlanticum. The sequence goes on from JAJJMB010011819.1 coordinate 5,430,858, forward strand.
AAGCATCGAAGGTTATAACAGCTATCACAGCAGGAAAACCCTATGCCCCCTCCCCAAGGAGGTAATCGTGTTCACAGATGAAGACATCTGCTATCCAGGAGAACACCTTAGGCCCATGTACTTAATGGTTCACATCAACAAACACCCACTCAAGAGAGCCTTTATCGATGGAGGCGCGTCTTTGAATCTAGTTTCCATGCACACGTTAGACATCCTGGGAGTACAGAGGTCCGCGATCAGGATGCAAACTACGATAGTGAAGGGATTTGGAGGTCACACCCAGACAGCCATTGGGATCGTCAACCTAGTAATGAAAGTCGGCCCTATCCGAGCACTTACACCATTCTACGTACTAGAAGATAACACCACGTTCCATGTACTACTAGGAAGATGATGGATACTTAACCATACGGTGGTGGCGTCGACGTATCACCAGTGTATCAAGACCAATATATGAGGTAGACAATACCGGATCCCTTCCACGAGCAACCCTTTCGACCCGGAGGAAGCATACATGGCGGACGCAGTCTTCTACGACGAACCAAAGGAGGCGGATGGAGTGTCAGAAGTGCGACTTACCCCACTCCCTAAGTGGGGAGAGGAAGAAAATCCAGAGCCGACTAAGTCCGTGTTTAGCCCATCCAGGATGGTGTTCCCCACCGAAAGGAAGAGGAAACAAGAGGAGCAACCCATATTCCAGTGCTTCTCTAAGCCGGATGGAGGGCACGTATACCGCTTGTAGCAATCAGCTGAGGGAGTACCCACGGATGTGCAAGACCGTGCCAATGCGATGACGAACGAAGTGGAGACTCCCTCTGAAGATACCAATCAAAGTCTAGCGGAATTACCTTACAACACAATTGATGACGAGGAGATGCGAGACCAACTCATAGATGCGACCCCCAGGGCTACGGAAGAGCAAACGCCTGGAGATATCAACATGGATGGGAAAGAGGAAGTCAACATAAGGTCAAAGGAGGACAAGCGCCCCATCATGATAAGTAAGAGCTTAGATGAAGAAGAGAGAGAAGCGTTGATCGCACTACTCAGATACTATAAGGATGTCTTCGCCTTCGATTACGACAAGATGTCGGGGCGAGACAGCGATCTTGTGGCCCACAACCTTGGAGTGTCACCCGAATTCAAACCTTTAAAGCAAAGAAGCAGAGAATTCCCTACGACCACATCTCTCGCGATAAAGGAAGAGGTATAATGGTTGCTTAAGGCCAAGTTCATCAAGCCTATCCATCACCCGACTTGGCTAGCTAACATCGTGCCTATAGTGAAAAATAATGGGAAGATCAGGTGTTGTGTGGATTATAGAGACCTAAATCGAGCGTGCCCATAGGACGACTTCCCACTGCCTAATATTGATATGACGCTAGACGCGACGGGAGGTAAGAAACGATTCTCGTTCATGGATGGCTTCAGCGGGTATAATCAAATAAGGATGGCTCCGTCGGATGCAAAGAAGATCGCCTTTCAAACTCCATATTGGAATTTCTACTATATAGTGATGTCGTTCGGTCTAAAAAATGCTGGCGCTACGTATCAGTGCGCCATTACCTCTATATTTCATGACTTACTACACCAGGCGGTAGAAGTATACGTTGATGACATTGTAGTCAAAATGCAAGAGGCCGAAGATCACGCCTCTCACTTGAGGACAGCCTTTGAAAGATGCAGGAAGTTCAAGATCAAAATGAATCCCCTCAAATGTTCCTTCGGGGTAACATCAGGAAAGTTCCTAGGCTTCGTGGTGACTAATGAAGGGATCCAAGAAAAGTTGAGGCGATCACAACCATGGCACCTCCAGCGAATGCAAAGGAACTACAAGCTTTCATAGGACAGATATCATACATAAGGCGCTTCGTACCTGGTTTAGCGTAATTAATGACTGCGTTTCTACCTTTACTAAAGAAAGACGTAGCTTTCGTATGGGGAGAAGTGCAGTGCGCCGCATTCGAGAAACTGAAGCAATGCCTCATCAGCCCTAAGGTCCCCAGGCCCCCAATAAGAGGAGTTCCCCTCTATCTCTATATGGCGCGGTTCTCGCACAAGACATGGGAGGAAATGAGTTGTCGCCTATCTATTACGTCACCCAAGTCCTGCAAGACGCGGAACTGAGGTATCCGCACGTAGAACAAACATGTTTATCTTTCATATACGCGACGCAGAAGCTACACCCTTATCTCCTGACGCACAAGACAATTGTGGTAGCCGTGGCGAACCCCATAGCCTACCTAGCATCTAAACCTGTCCTAACGGGAAGAACTGCTCGATGATTGCTACAGTTGTCAGAATTCGAGATCAAATATCAGCGACCGAATGGGGTGAGGGGACAGGCAATAGCTGACCTAATAGCCATGTTCCTAGGAGAAGGAGACGATGAGGTACACGAATAATACCTAGAGTTGTAGCAGCCGCAGATGCCGACGAACCTTGGACCATGTTCTTCGACGGATCGTCGTATGGCACCGTTGGAGGAGCGATAGTAGTGTTCGAAGCCCCACAAGGCGACTTACTCTCGTATTCGTTCAAACTAGATTTCCCATGTAGTAATAATTTTGCCGAATATGAAGCACTAATTCTAGGACTCGGGTTGGAAAAGGAGCTCAATCTGGGGAGTATAGAAGTAAAAGGCGACTCAAAGCTAGTGAAAAACCAAGTAAACGGTGACTTCCACGTCAAAGAGCCACATCTAGCGCCCTATCGAGTAGAGGCTCAGAGTCTGATGAACCAGACCGAGTCAACATTAGACCATACGGGAAGAAGCGGAAACCGACATACAGACGCTCTAGCGACGCTAGCAAGCAAGATGCAACTAAATGGCGAAGAAGAGGGTACCGTCACAGTGAGAAGAAATGATCTTCCCAGCACTTGGAAAGAAGACCTAGCCTTCGAAGAAGCAGATGATTGGAGGCGAGTATATATCGAAGATCTAACCCGGACGGACGAAGACCGAGTAATGCCAATCCAAGCCTTGAAACAATTTGTGATGATCCAAGGATCCATGTACTATCGAGCTGCCGGAGGATCCCTCACGAGGTGTGTAAATAAAAGGAAAGCAGAAAGAATACTCCAAGAGTTACACGCGGAGGCGTGTGGGCAAACTGGCGCCGTTCATCTCTACAGAAAACTTCAAAGGATGGGAATATACTGGCCAAGCATGTCAGCGCAAGCAGCATCTCTACAAGATAGTTGTGCCGACTGCCAGACTCCACCACAACCCGCAGAAGTCTGTACAGTTGAGGGAAAAGATTGGAGACAACCTTACATAGACTTCATCCAATATGGAAAGCTACCTAGCGAAAGACAGGCGGCCCTAAAGATCCAAAAGAAAGGAGCGCGTTTCTTCATGCACGAGGGTGTCCTTTATCGCAGAAGCTACAATAACGCCATGCTACGTTGCTTATCCGACCAAGAAGCGATGGAAGTGATGACTCGGTCTCATGACGCCGAGCACCAGGGAATGCGGAAGTTGTTCCTACAACTTTATGAAGGCGGATTTTATTGGCCAACAATGGAAAGAGATACCACGGAGCACGTCAGAAAATGCCTAAGCTGTCAGATGCACGGGACCTTGATTCGAGCGCCTCACACCCAGTTACGCAGCATAGTAACACCATGGCCATTCCACAGCTGGGGGCTGGACCTTATAGGGCCGATCAACCCAATGTCTTCAAAGCGCCACAAGTACATAATAACAGCCACAGAGTATGCATCAAAATGGGTCGAGGCAATGACCCTCAAAGACCACGTTGGAGCAACTATGGCTGTATTCATCAAAGAGCATATTATCTATAGGTTTGGCGCGCCTATGATAATTAGGGCGGACAACGCCAAGTCGTTTGTCAACAAGGATGTGATAGATCTACTCCGCCAATACAACACAAGACTACATACGTCGACCCTCTACTACCCTTAGGGGATTGGGCAGGCGGAGGAGACCAACAAAACACTCCTTCGAGTCCTGAGCAGAACGGTGCATGTTCATCACAGAGAATGGCACGAATAATTACCGCTTGCATTGTGGGCATATAGAATCTCAAAACGCAGCTTCACGGGAGCATCACCCTACTCACTAGTATATGGGGAAGAGGCGATACTGCCAGCGGAAATAGCGGTTCCATCCGCGAGAGTGGCGATGGCCAGACATACTACACCAGACGAAATAAGCCGCTTCGCCCACTTAGATACGATAGAGGAAAGGAGAGCACGAAGGGAACGATCCGCAGAAGCTTACAGGAAGCGCACAGCTAATTATTACAATCAAAGCGTAAAGGAGAGAACCTTCAAGGTGGATGACTTAGTTCTCAAAATCGCGCCTCATGTACAAAGAAATGCCAGTGCTGGTAAGTTTTCTACAAATTGGGAGGGCCCATTCAAGATAAGAAAGGTGGCAGACAGTGGATACTACAAGTTTAGGTGATTGAACGGAACAAAGGTCAAAACGCCCATCAACGGCAAATGGTTGAAAAAGTTCTATGCATAAATTGCTCAGTGTATAAGCACCTGCCTTGAATAATAAAGAGTAAGTTATCAATCATGGTGTGCAAATTTAGAAAAGGCTACGGGAACGCCAAAGGCACCCGGTCAGCTAACAAATCTACAAAAGGCTACGGGAATGCGAAAGGCGCCCGGTCGGCTGACAATTCTACAAAAGGCTACGGGAATGCCAAAGGCGCCCAGTCGGCTAACAAATCTACAAAAGGCTACGGGAATGCCAAAGGCACCCGGTCGGTTGAAAAATCTACAAAAAGCTATGGGAATGCCAAAGGCACCCAGTCGGCTGACAAATCTACAAAAGGCTACGGGAATGCCAAAGGCGCCCGGTCGGCTGA
>JAJJMB010011819.1:5435711-5505496 GCA_023531105.1 Papaver atlanticum
GGAATGCCAAAGGCGCCCGGTCGGCTGACAAATCTACAAAAAGCTACTGGAATGCCAAAGGCGCCCAGTCGGCTGACAAATCTACAAAAGGCTACGGGAATGCCAAAGGTTCCCGGTCGGCTGACAAATCTACAAAAGGCTACGGGAATGCCAAAGGTGCCCGGTCGGCTGACAATTTACAAAAGGCCACGGGAATACCAAAAGCGCCATGTCGGCTGAAAAATCTACAAAAGGCTATGGGAATGTCAAAGGCGCCCGGTCGGCTGACAAATTTTTACAAAAGGCCACCGGGAATGCCAAAAACGCCCGGTCGGTTGACAAATCTACAAAAGGCTACAGGAATTCCAAAGGCGCCTGACCAGATGGCAAACTTACAAAGAAAAGGGGGAGTAGGCGCGTTTAAAACACCCACCCAAAACCACCTCATCTTCCTAAATTAAAAATAAAGGGGGAGTAAGCGCGTTCTATCAAACCTCCGCCCAACCCACCCCATCATCCTGATAAAAAGAAGAGGGGGGTAGGCGCATTTCAAACGCCCACCACAACCACCCCATCTTCCTAGGAAAAAAAGGGGAGGAGTAGGCGCGTTCTATCAGCGCTCACCCAGCCTTACCCCTTCCACTCTGGAAAGAAGGGGGAGTAGGCGCGTTCTATCAAACACTCTCCCATCCCACCCCATCCTCATGATAAAAAGAAAGAGGGAGTAGGCGCGTTCTATCAAACGCCCGCCCCACCCACCCCATCATCCTGATAAAAATAAATGGGGGAATAGGCGCGTTTAAAACGCCCACCCGAAACCACCCAATCTTCCTAAATTAAAAAGAAAGGGGGAGTAGGCGCGTTCTATCAAACTCCCGCCCACCCAACCCACCCCATCCTCCTGATATAAATAAAAGGGTAGTAGGCGCGTTTAAGACGCCCACCCAAAACCACCCCATCTTCCTAAATTAAAAAAAAAAGGGGGAGTAGGCGCGTTCTATCAAACGCCCGCCCAACCCACCGCACCTTCCTAATAAAAAGAAAAGGGGAGTACGCGCGTTCTATCAACGCTCGCCCACACATACCCCATCTTCCTAGAAAGAAAGGGGGAGTACGCGCGTTCTATCAGCGCTAACCCAGCCTTACCCCTTCCACTCTGGAAAGACGGGGGGGAGTAGGTGCATTCTATCAAACACTCACCCATCCCACCCCATCCTCCTGATGAAAAGAAAGAGGGGAGTAGGCGCGTCTAAAACGCCCACCCGAAACCACCCCATCTTCCTAAAATTAAAAAGAAAGGGGGAGTAGGCGCGTTCTACAAAATGCCCGCCCAGAAACACCCCATCCTTCTAATAAAAAGAAAAGGGGGAGTAGGCGCGTTTTCAAAAAAAAAAGGGGGGGGGGAGTAGTAGGCGCGGTATGCCTGCCTCTCCTCTACAAAAAAAGGGGATAGACACATTACTACCAACCTACCGAATCAATGGCAAAAGTCGCACAATATGAAAGAAAAGAGAATAATACCCCACCTAAAGCAAAAATTTATTCACATATAAGAAAAAGCAACAAATATTCAAAAGACCCACCGAAGGGAAGAGACTTCAGAGAGGATACACGGGAAAATAACAGCAGGAACACAAAAAAAAACAGCAAATAAAAAAGATCCCCGCAGGAAGGCGCGTAACCTAACCAGCCATTAAGGACCGACAACGAGCGATGTCCGCGTCCAAGGTTTCCACCATCAGACGCCCATCATCACATTGCGCGTTGGTCAGACGCAAGTCTTGATCAGCTTCATTAACCAACTTCTGAATATCCTGAATAATCTTGTCCTTAGCGTTCGCTCCGTGAGAAAACGAGAGAGTATCCTCATGCTTATCGTATTCCTTACGCGCCTTATCCTGACGAATTAACCTAAGGGTCCATAGCAGGCCCACCTCCTCCCTCAAGACCAACAAACGCGCCAACTCATCCTCGAGGTAAGGATGAGATACAAGCGACGACACAGCCGCCAAAGTCAGAGTGTATCCAAGGAGTGGCGGAGCCGCTTGGTTAGAAATCTGGAGGCGACAATCGTAAATGACGCGATTTATGGTAGCCAACATTATCGACGAGTCCATAAACAATTGATTAGCCGCACGACGAGCAGTGAAGGCATCATCCAAAGTTGATACATGAAATGCGAACCATATATGTATAGGAAAGGGGGAACCATTTACGATGTGATGACCATTTACGCCTCCTCACACGTATCGTGATACGTGCTGGTTCATATTAAAGTATGGTATGACTATCGAGTTACTTTATAATTAACCCAATAGTTAGGGGACTAATGTTGATACATGAAAAATAATGCCCCTTAACGGGTCTGGGGTGCCCCAAAAAGGGGTGATAAGCTTAGTATGAAACATGGGGACTTGGGGACTAGGCCCAAGTCCAATGAGAAAATATCCATGAAGAAAGAAGGACAAGGAAGGGATTAATAAATAAGGAGGAGGTTATATTAAGGAATGGAATTAGAAGTAATTAAGGAGGTTTAGGACATGTGTCATGATGTCATAAAAGAATGGACTTTTGGGAAAGTCTATATAAGGAAGGACAAGGTACAATGGAAAGGCAACTCTCTCTTACTATTCCTAGAAAGCTGAGTTCACTTGGTGTAGCTAGGACTGGTAGAACCAAAACTAAAATCACCCCTCAACAATGTTCAACCAGACTCTTCAAGTGCAACCATCAAAGAGAGCACTTCTGCCAATGTCTAAAAAGCAACGACGTTGAACAAAGATAAGAAGAAGAATAAATCTAGTCAAGCTCCAATGCAAAAGGATCCACAAAAAGGTAACATTAAAACTTAGTCTTCGTATGTTACTATGCATTGTTATTATTGTGGTAATAAAGGACACTTGCAATGGGGAAGCAAAGTTCGTAAGATGCAAGATGTATTTTCTTTTGTATCAAACGAATTGTCTAAGTTTGCTCCTCGAAAGAACTCAGATCGTTATTGTCCTAATTTTAGGCAAAAGAATTATTATAATGATAGTTCAAATTTGCCTATTGCTCGACAAGGTCATCTCATAAAAGACCTAATATAGAAGGAGAGATGACTTTGTAAATGCAAAGACAAGATCTGATGTTCCAAATTGGAGAAACAATGTTTCGCAAAGTATCCAAAAGGGAAATGATCCTAATGGTATGAAGGAGAATGCCGCTCCTGCGAAACCCAATCTAAATTGGTCCCGAAGTCCTTCATAGCCAAAGAGGGACCAAAGGTTAGTCACAAGAATGACACTCAATTGATTAATATTGAGAGACTTCTTGAAAGACTAAAGAAAGACATCGTGTTGTCTAATGTCTCTTGTACGAATGCAAGTTGTGATAATACTCTTCAACACAAGTCAAATGAGAAAAACAAGAGATGTAACAAGTGAAAACAAGCCAAGCAAGAGGTCAAGAATGATGATTCTGTCTTAGTCCCTTGTGACAAAGATGACAAGGCTCAAATAAACACAACCTAGTTATGTTGGAATGTGCATGCTCACCTTTGTGCTCAATCTCTTGAAGGGTGAGTAAGAACATGAAATTGAGCACATGGCCTCTCGGTTATTATATGAGTAATTAACATCTTTTGGGAGATTTGTTTTCTTCTATACTCATACCTTCTCTATCTATATTTGAGCTTTTGATAGAAACAATAATTTTGAGTTTATGATGTTGATTTATACAGGTCATATATGTGTAGCTCTTGTTTTTACGATTAAAACGAGCAAAAAATCACTGAATTCAGACATTGTATGCAAAAGTTATGCCTAAAACAGTTTCGTGTTGGATTCATGTTGTAACCGGTCCTGGTGATTGGTGTGACCGGTCACAAGTAATCACCGTAACCGGTCCTAGTGATTGGTCCATACGAAGGAGTGTAAAACTGTTTTGCCCGTAACTTCTTCGTCCAAACTCGGAATGGCCTCATTCTTTTTGCGTTGGTTTCGTAATTCAATTTCCTACAAGATTGAGGTAATTTAAATACTTGATTTTCTGTTGAATATTTTTGGTGTATTGCATTTGAGTTTATAAGATAAACCATTGTGTTTCAGTCTCATATATTGGCTCACTTCCTTATGGTTAGTGACTTTTGAGTATAGCCGATATTTGGATCATATCTTCGTGATTGCTATATCAAAATCATAAGAAAGTTGTAATGTTGTAGCTCATTTGTAAGTCACATATACTAGTGTTTGTTTATGTTCTATAAACTAAATATTTGGTATACATATGAGAACTCTGGGTTTATGGGATGTCTGATTTCGGTTTTCATAACCTTAATATTCGATCTCATATGATGTAACCCTTATGGTTTGTGTGGATTTTTTATTTAGCCGGATTAAGTTCTAGCCCATGTTGGTAGGCTTTATCAAAGGATCATAAGGTGTTCAGATTGAAACTTATATGTGAAAAGTCACAATATGTTGAATCAATTTGCGTTTACATTAGTTGTGTTCAACATAACATATGTGTTTCAGGTTTTCAACTTTTGCTATTGGCACGCATTAGTTAAAAACCGATTTAACCTTTCTCTGGTAAAGGTTGCCTTTGTTGTTGTTCTTTTGTTCTTGCGAGAGGATGACAACATACTAGGGGAAAGTTATAACTTGAACTTGCGCTTAATGATATATCTTTATGGGGAGAAGAGGATGCCGAATATGAGGTAGCGAATTTGTTAGTTAATCGTTTTCCTGTTTAAGAAAAGCCTATTTATATTGCATATATTTTGCTTTTTCTTACCAAAATTTTGGTACAATTGATATATTCCATTACGATGTGTATGGATGTGTGTGTTTGTGATTCAATTATTTCCTGTTAAGAAAAACTGTGTCAATTCATTTGACTTATTGTTTGGTATCTGCTTTATTGTTTGGTATCAAGTGTTTTTGCTTAACGAAATTTCGGTGCAATTGCGGTGCTATAATGTCTATGTTTGTTTCAATTGCTTCCAGTTAAGAAAATAATTGTGCAAGTCAATTTATTTTGGTTTGTATGTATTGTTTATGGCTTAACAAAATACGGGATCATTTGTTTAGTCCAATTCGATTCCGGATAAGAGAAACTAAGTTAATTCTGATCTTCGTTAGACTAATCAAATTGAAGGATTCGGTTATTCAAGTCTAATCGAATGCCTTGACAAGAAATACTAGTTAACTAACCTAGTGCTTGTCTTCTCTAAAGAGAAAGGTCTAAGTTATTGTCTGAATAATTAGAACCTGATGAGAGAAATAAAGTTAATTCTGATCTTTATTTTGGTCTTATCGAAATAAGCGATTGTATGTTTACAATCGGTTTAACAATGGAACTGAGTTTCTTAGTCAATTTGTTAAACTATTAGGGAAAATTTCTTTGGGCAATAGTTTTCCTTGATAACATATTAAAACTAAATTACTTTTAGTTTTGGTTTTAATATTGGTTGTCTAAAGTGGTATGTGAAACCTTCGTTCTTAACTCTTATAGGTTGTGTGCAAGTCTTTTAGATTTGTAAAATCCTTTCGGTTTGACCTTTATTTGCTCGAACCTTTGTCATTTTTTGACAAAAACTAGGAGAAATATATGGAGTAAACAAGTGATTTGTAATCACTAAGGAAAGGACAATTTTTCTTAAACGTTATATCTAACGAAAGAGTAAAGCATTGACTAAGGGGGAGAAACATATCACATTGTTGTGTAGTTATCTTGACTACAAAAGTGGAATAACAAAGATGTTTGGATTGAATATCTACCTATCTTACCTTTAGGGGGAGTATAAGCTTTGTTATTCTGATGTCAACAGCGGCGTTTATTGATTAAATATATGCAGGTTATTGTGTTGTTGAAACTTGGAATCAAGCGTATGTATAATGAATTCTTGTAATTTGTTTATCCATATGTATTAAGAGTTTTGTCACTAAAATTGACAAAGGGGGAGATTGTTAGAGCATAGCTCGGTTGAACCCACCAAGCGTTGGTATGTCAAGTTCGGTTGTCATATTTTAGTGAATCAAAACTCATCTAAGAGTCGCTTGATTATGTACTAGAGACAACTTTGTATAAGTTAGACTAGAAATTCTAGGAATATGAGACATACAAGTATTACTCGAAGACCTGAAGAACGTGAAGAAGTAACGAGCTACAACAACGACATCAACCTTCCTCTTGAGGTTAGTAATATTGACTTGAACTGTTTCATTCCTAACGTATCTTTCAAGTCATGCTATATTGAAAACATAACTTCGAAGTTGTGTATGAATATTTTACTCTAGTAGTGAGACATGATCATATGATCATAGTGTTAAGGAATTATACTATGAAGTATAACGCTTATCTTTTGCACTTCGTAGATATGACATCGACATAATCTTATGAATGTTGTGATGATTATGAGAATGGGTAAAGGTAAAGATTTTATCCTAGAAAACAATGTTTTACATTTGTTTAAAGGAAGTACATTCATGAACATGTTTTATGAATCGAAAGGGAAATCGCTAGGCTTATTGGTATGGCTATTCATTGCAAATATTTGGATTACCAATATTTCTGAGATGGTAGAACTGATCGTAACTTGTTATGTATCTTGGTATAACTAATCACAATGCCTGACTTATGATTTGGTATGACTATTTTTGATTAATTAGTGTAACCGATCCTAAGTAATCACCTGAGATGGTATGATCGATATTTGTAATTGGTGTGACCGATCCTAGTAATTGGTGTGACCGATCACAATAGAGTTGTGTAATCGATCCTTGTAATTGGTGCTACCGGTCCTATTAATTGGTGTAACCGATCCTAGTGACTGGTGTGACCGATCACAACCAATACCATGTGTATATGGTAACCGGTCCTGGTAATTGATGTAACCGATCCTGGTAACTGATGTAACCGGTCCTGGTAACTTGTGTGACCGATCACAAGTGTTCCATATTAAGGTATAACCGATCCTAGTGATTGGTAGAACCGATTGAACCCATGAATGTGATTTTATATTTGATCAATCACATAGTTGTCTTGGAATACAGATGAACCAATTCTAAACTTGTTTGGAAGTGTGGTATAATCGATTCCAAGATTGTAAATATGAAAGATGATTTACAAAGAAAAGATGTCAACATACTTTGAATACGAACAGTAACTCTTATCTTTTATTGTTCAAAGATATTCCTTAATTACTCAAGGAGATCCCGTTTCGAGATAAATTAAGAATCTTTTAATTAAGGTTGTTAGTTTTATATGCTTTAATTACCAGCAATTAAATGCATACTTCTAGAGAATAAAAATTAGTAATGTGCATTTACTAATTGGAGATTTTCTATTGAGAGATTTCAGTAAATATTGGACAAAGAATTTCCTGGAATTATGAAAACTGGATGGGCATTTATTTCATATCTTGAGAATACTTTCGGTTTTGGAAATTCCTTGGTGTCCAAACATCCTTGGTCTACAAATCCCTAAGTTTGCATTTTTAGCAAACTATCCTAAGAGCCAGGAAAACTTCATCTTTTTGTTGTTTCTGGTGGAGCCGTCTATTCGGAGAGGAAAGTACCCTAATTAGGCGAAATCTCTTACGACCACTCGTTTAAAGACTTCTATGGGATTAAGAAGCTCTACGATTACCGTTGGTGGGAAACTAGATAATTGCAGTTTATTAGTTTTCGATTGATTTGATTGACTAACGGATGTTGGCACTTTGATTGCACCTAGTTTGTTTATTCTTGAGAATCTTCTCTTCTGATATAAGATTCACTCAAACTAGATCGAAGTATCGACGGGATCTTTAGAACTGTTTGTAGATCTAAAGACATCTTGTGATAATCCATTGTTTTCAGACTCTATTCTGTGCGTGATTGATCACAAGAGATTCAAGTGGTGTTGTGCAGGTTTTTAATTGAAGATTAAAGAATAATTTAAGACGAAAAAGATTTCTTATTGGTTTCTCATATCATTGTGTAGCACAAACCTTGATCGGCTGGGATCCAACTAGAATCGGATTTATTCGATTGATTAGTTGCGTGAGATCGGTAACGCCTAATAGTTCTCTAAAGATCTATTTTGATTGTTACAAATCCGAATCTTATTACTTAGGTAATATAGATTGGATTGATCTAACCAGGCAAAGGAGTTTATTAGTTTAAATGGAAGAGCCTTTGCATATGACTTGAGATATCTTATCTTAAAGAATCAAGAGAGTTGTTACCAAACAGATTTGTTGTTCCTTTACTGTTTGGAATACGATCCAAAGGAATTGTTCCAGTGCGTGTACTCATCGAAGTCGGAAGCGCAGGGATACTGAAGAAACTAAGTGAACTAGGGTTAGTTTCTTGGTCTCAACTATAGGAAGTTGGTTTATATTTTGTCTAGCCGCTTAATTCTGAGAGTATTCAATTCTGGACTTGGTCCCGGGGTTTTTCTGCATTTGCGGTTTCCTCGTTAACAAAATCTTGCTGTGTCATTTACTTTTCCTTTTCGCAATTATAATTGTTGTTATTATAATTTAAAGTAAACTACACAAATATTAACTCCGCTTTACTTTATAGTGATCCTATAGAGTTTGGTTAAGCCCGAACCTATTATCAAGTAATCACACTTTGGTAGTCGTATTATCTCGATCTCGTATCCATAGACAATCACACAAAGTGTGAATACCGATTTATCGTATCGTCTTGACTTTGTCCAAAGACAATCACTTTCGGTAAGAAGACTTATAGGTGTATATTTTAAAGATTGTGGTGTATTTGGGTACCCTCGTCTTTTCATTCTCAAGAAATAAAAGTGAATATAACTTGAGAAATAAGTGGTTCAATCTTCACTTACCTTTTATTGATGAAGTTCTCCAAAAACTTTGGTTGATCTTCGCCTTCAAACAGTAGAATGCAAATGATGACTGGCTCATTTCTCAACTATACTATCCTAGACCGAGAGTTAACTAATTGTAGACTAGAAATAAAGATATAAATTTGACAACAAGCTTAATATAGCAACACCTGTGAGTTCGACTGAGCAATGCTCTAACACAAGGAATATTTTTGAACAATAAATGATAAGAGTTATGTATATGTTCAAATATGTCGACATCTGGAAGCTTCTCATCCTGACAAACCCAAAACCTTGATTAACACACACCATGAAGAAATATGTGAACCATGGATATGGGTTTTGTACATGGAACCGATTAAACCATCACTCAAATATATGTTATGACCGGTTATAACATGATTCCCAATATAGGTTGTAATCGGTTACACCTTGCTCCACAAAGTAGATTGTGACCGGTTAGACCTTGCTTCCCGAAGTATCTTGTGACTGGTTACACCTTGCTTCCCAAAGATAGCTTGTGACCGACTATAACTAACTTCCCAATTCATATTATAACCGATTATACCTTGGTTCCCAAAGTAACTTGTGACCGGTTACAACTTGCATTCCAATATAGCTTGTGATCGGTTACACCTTGAATCCCAAAGTTACTTGTGACCGATTCCAACTATCTATATGTCATAGGCCAGGACCGATTATACCTCAAGTCTCAACAAAGTTAAGATAGGTTCTACCATAGTCATCTTCTATTGGTCATCCAAAAGATATTCAATGAATAACAAAACCAATCATGATTTCCCTTTTGATTAAGAAAGCAAGTTCATACATCTACTTCCTTAAACTGATGTAAAGATACATAGTTTTCTAAGATGAAATCACACCTATATAATGCACACATAATCAAATAATTATACACAATAGATTATGTCGATGTCGTATTTACGAAGTTCCAAAAGATAAGCATTTGTACTTCGTAATAGGTTTCCTTGATACTTTGATCATACTATTATGACCAAGTCTCACTACTAGAGTATTATATACAATATATACAGCTTCGCATGTTATGTTTTCAATATAGCACGATTTGAAAGATACGTTAGGAATGGAAACAAGATCAAGTCAATATTACTAACCTCAAGTGGAAGGATGATGTCGTCGTTGTAGTCGTTACTTCTTCTCATTCTTCAGGTCTTCGGAGTAATACTTGTATGTCTCAACATTCCTAGACTTTCTAGTCTAACCTAAACGAAGTTGACTCTAGTATTTAATCAAGCGACTCTAGATGAGTTTTGATACTAAAATATGACAACCAAACTTGACATACCAACGCTTGGTGGGTTCAACCGAGCTATGCTCTAACATCTATTATCTCATAAATGCTCAAAAGTTAAATCTATTATGTCTTTATGCATATATTGATAAAAGATAGAATGAAATTTTGAGATATTTCGCGGTATTGATCTTTCCTTGATCCACTTCTGTGAAAGTACTGCATATTACTCTGTAAGTTTTCTTATGATGAGTAATACCGGTTAAATTAATCAAAAAGATATTCTTATGGTTAATTTACTCGATGATTACTGGATACAAATCCGTGTGATTTGTTAATGTCCAAAGAAATCCTTCTTTTCTCGTAAAAGTAAGGTCGCTCATGTTGTTCTTTTGGAAATGACATAAAATGGGGGAGAGTTCTTAAATAAATTTGTGCTTAATTGTTATATATTTGTGGGGAGAGCGGTTGTGGAATATATAGGGGTTAACTTGTATCTAAATAAACTCCTTGATGAAGACACTAAGTTTCGACTATGTGATATCATCTAAAGTAAAGTTGATATGGTTGTTTGGTCATGAATTATCTTTTGAGAATTCATAACGATCCCATAGTTTTCGTACGTTTGCCAATTTATATTGACAAAAAGGGGAAGAATTATTTAGTAGTTCACACTACATACATATGGTTTACGGATCATTATGTAAGGGGGAGTGGATTCCAATCTATAGGTTCTACCTATTATGCAAAAGATGGATGTATTCACTAAGAGGGAGTATAACATATCACCGTAGTATTATTTCAAAGTTATGATACAATTGGATTTTGATTAAAATGATAATACTATATGACACTGAATTAAAATGATTGAGAATATTTGTTTTCTTATTGTTATTGCTACGGATCTTCAACAACAATGATGCTGAGTTGAACATATTCAGAATCGATGGAGAACTTCAAGTTACGAAGAATTCAAGAAGTTGAAGAGCCATGGAAATCAAGCGTGATGGATCAGAAGCGACAAAGTTTTATTTATTTTATAATCCATATGTATTGATAGTTTTGTCACTAAAATTGACAAAGGGGGAGATTGTTAGAGCATTGCTCGGTCGAACTCGCAAGCGTTGCTATCTCAAGCCCGTTGTCAAATTTAATTGATCAAAACTATATCTTTATTTCTAGTCTGCTTATAGCTATGTCTCGGATTAGGATAGAAGTGTGTATTTGAACATTAGACTTCACGGCGTTCACCATTTGAAGAAGAAGATCTACTGAAGACTTTGGAGGAACTTCGACGACAAAAGGTATGTGAAGGCTAAAACTTATCTATCACTCAGAAGTCTATTCAATTATATATACTAATGAGACTAAGTCATATAGCTATATAAACTTTATGTTATACACATTGAAATTTCGAGTCGAGTTTATCTCGTTAATATCATTCTCGAAATATGAGTTTTAAGCTTAGAATGCCTCATCATCCACTTAACAACTTTAGTTATGAAAAATTCATTTGTTGGAAACTAAATATTAAGTCAAGTTGATCATGTGAAAATTACCTTGAACATCTTACATGATTTGTGTGAGACAACCATTTGATGTTAACTCGGGATGTTTCGTATTGATCAAATAATCATTTGAAAATTACTTGAAGCTAGTGGTATGTGTAAGATTACCATTGTCGTTCTTCTAAGGATGTTTCAAATTGATTATCGAGAGTTATTGAACTACTATCAAAGTCTAGATACAACACAGTATGCGTACCCAGTATGCGAACTATGAAATCCTAGTTGGGTCCAGAACTCTTGTTTACGAACAATGTTTGCGAATGAGTTTATATGTATGGGTCCGGGACTCTTGTTTGCGAACGAGTTTATCTGTATGGGTCCGTAACTGTAGTTTGCGAACTGTGTTTGCGAATGGAAAAACTAGGTAAGGTCCGGAACGGTAGTTCGCGAACTCTGTGGTTAGGTTCTAAAATCGGCAAGTATGCAACTTGTTCACATACTCTGTATGCAAACTAAATTATCTATACTCATGAACTCAGGTTCGTTCATGAACTAAAATCCCTGAATTTTCAATGCCTTTAAGGTATGCGAACTCGGTTTGCAAACCGTGGCATTACGTTCATGAATTGGTTCTTGTATACATACTTTGTACACATACAAACCAAGCCGAATATGTTTCAAATGCTTCTCATATATTTCCATGATATATTGAGCATTTGAACAACTCTCTTAAAACACATTTAGATACATTTGATCATCTATCAAATTGGTTGATTATCATATTGAGTCTAGAAGTGTTTGATGAAAATAGCTAAGCTAAAAGTGTTTATATGGCTAACTTCGGTTAACTGTTATTGAGCCAACTCGTTATACACGTTTAGGTATGGTTCATCCATATCTGAATATAAGAATATTTTATTTGTGTATATCAAGCTAAACCATCTAACGGTGGAGATTGCTTATTTTCTAAGAAAACTTAGCTTGAATTTCAAGTCAGGTTTTCATCTAACGGTGAATATTGATTGCTTTGTTAATAAACTATCTTAGCTTTGATTGTAAGCAACCCTGATTTGAAAGACTATATGAGGAGAAACTCTAGCAGTTGGGAAACCTAATCTCGGCACTTCCGTGTATCCTAGTTGTAAACTAGAGTCGATTCTCTCTGAACCTAGGTTTCCAGTTCTTATGAAAACCATTACTAGGTTTAACGACTTAAAGACTTCGTTTGGGATTCGTGAAGGTCAAACTATTTTCTATGTAGTTGCGTATCCTGATCTTACTATTCTATCGTATTGAGTTTAATCTTCTCTAAGATTATCTCGAGATTTATATCCGATATGTAAGATATAAAAAGTAATCACAATAGGTCTACGTCTCGGACTCTTGTGATTCCGCAACAAGTTCTTATGTTAATCAGTTAGGTTATTGTGAGGTCACTAATATTCTAGTCTGCTCTTCGGAAGACATAAGATCGGATTATTAGTTGTGTTTCATTTTCACCTTGATCTTTATCTAAAGACGGAAACCAAAAAATAGAATAGACTTATCTGTGGGAGAAAGATTTGTTTATAAGTCTTCGACTTTGGGTCGTAGCAACTCCTCGGCTATAAAAGACGTTGGCTAGGGGAATCAAATGCACGGGGCCTTGCGAGATTCAAGAGGCGTAAGGAACGCGACTGTACCTTAATTGGTATGATACTTGGTTATGGATCAACTTCATTCCATTCCGAAGTTAACTTGTAGTAGGCTAGAGTCTGTAGCGGCTTAATATAGTGTGGTGTTCAATTCTGGACTAGGTCCCGGGGTTTTTCTGCATTTGCGGTTTCCTCGATAACAAAATTTCTAGTGTCTGTGTTATTTCTTTTTTGCATTATATTTTTTTATATATAATTGATATATCACAGGTTGTGCGTTAATCAATCACAGTTGATAAATCCGATCTTGTTTGTTGGATAGAACTTGATTGACACTCGGATATTGGTCTTTGGTACCGTATGAGTTCTTCTCACACCAATCAGGTTCACGGACTCATGTATGTTTGATTACTTATTGTGTTGAGAAAGAGATAAAGCTCTTTGATATCTTTCCTTGATTGAGTTTTATTAAGTTGTTACTCTCGGAATTATACTGGAGTTTAGTCCATACAGATTGTCGAACGAAAACTTTGGGTGTGGTTGTTGTACCCCCCGCGTTTTCAGAAAATGACCACCTTTAGGAACTGCAGCATCTCCTTCTCCAACAAGTGGAGCATTGTATCCTCTTACAACAAGATCCCATGTCCGAAAGTCACGAGCTTGTAAGAAGGAATGCATAGCGTTTTTCCACCATAAGTAATTTGTGCCATCGAAAGATGGCGGTATGTTAATTAATATTGCGTTCTTTACGTTAATTGAGATTGCAATCTTGTTCATAATACAGATCGCTTCAAACGCAGACTTATTAGGTCAACAGTGTTTGCTTGCTCTGATACCAATTAAAAACGCGTGGGATACCAAATACACCCAATTTTTTCATCCGTCAACCTGTATAGAAAAACTTAATACAATTGTAAGTAGACCAACTTAATGATCATTGAAAATATGTATATTAAGTTAATATCTCAACCTCTACTCAATCAGTATGTATATGACACAAGGTCCGTGAACCTGATTGTTAAGTAGAGTACTTGGACGATCTCAAAAATTAATATCCAAGATCAATCTAGTCGTATCCAAATAATTTAATTGGAATTCTACCAAGTGATTTAACTTGTTATCTATCTTTCAAAATACGAAAATCTGACAAGAAACTAGTCTCATAATCGATTACAATTAAGCGGATGTATCTACTTAGATTGAATACGTACAAACCTTTGTAAATCCAATCATAAAGATAAACAATATAATGCATAAAAATAAAAACACAAGACACCAGAAATTTTGTTAACGGGGAAACCGCAATAGCAGAAAAACCCCGGGACCTCGTCTAGATTGAACACCACACTGTATTAAGTCGTTACAGAAACTAGCTTACTATCAGACTTCGGACTGAAATGTGGTTGAGACCGAATTTGCCCTCCAAGCAATTCAGTTACAGTCACGCTTCTTACGTCTCTTGAAACTTTCAAGGCTCTACGCACTTGATTCTCTTAAGTAACTTCCTTTACAACCTAAGAGTTGCTTCAACCGAAGTGAAGACTTTTGATACCAATCTGCCTCTAATAGATAAGCCTATTTGATTTCCATTTAGATCAAAGATCAAGGTGTGGAAATCTGTTTGCAATATACAAAGCTAGCAAACCTCACAAATCCGGAACTTACGACTCCCGAAGAGCATCCTAGATTCTTAACCACCTCTTAAGAATAATCTTTGAAAAATCAACTAAGATCAGTCTTTAGATATATATCTTGAGGAATCACAAAGTCTGAGACGAAGATAACTTTAGGGTTACTATCTATCTTTCCTGAAAGAGATTACAAGAACCTCGATAACAAAAAATCAAGATTAGGATTCACAAACTATCAAGACAAAGATAGTCGTACCTGGATTCACGAATACCCAAAGCGAAGTCTTTTAGTCGTAGACCTAAAAGGTCAATAGAGGACGACTCTAGAATCAACTAGGACGCAAAGTGTCAGGGATATATTTACCCAATTGACAGAGATTCTCTATTTATAGTTTTCAAATACCATGGTTAGCTTAGAATTCAAGCAAAGATAACTTGAGAATCAAGCAAACAACTTAGGTCTTCAAAATAAAATAGAAGACTATACAGATAGGTTACGGAACCGTGTATAATGACTGTTCGGTTTGGCAAGTTAGCCAAAGAACTGAAAGTTATTTGGTGTTCATTTAAACACCTAAGAAATTAATCATGATACAAACACATAAGTTTTTAAGTAATCAATGAAGTCTTAGAAGTGTTTAAGAGAGTTCTAGCAATGCTAAACATATTAAAATAATAAGTCCTTAAGCATCTGTTAAACAATGTCGGGCCAGTTAGTACAACGATTTGCCAACTGAGGGCTTGTTCACGAGTCAGGGTGCTATGGTTTGTGAACCGAGTTCGCCAACCCTACTAGACTACCAAACTCAGATGACCACGGTTCGTGAACTGGGTTCGCCAACTACTAGCCTATTTATCCAACTTGTAAATTCAGTTCACCACGGTTCGCCAACCGGGTTCGTGAAATGTTCCCAACTGAACTTGCGGTTTGCGAACTGGTTCGCTAACCTTCCTATATTTCCATATCTCATTTTTTATGATTTGCAAACTGGTTCGCCAACCTACCCTGAGTAGAAATTTCAGTAAGTTCATATTTCTCTCTTATGATGTTTGAAACATTCCCAAGTGATATAATCATTTGCATAAGAAATTTTCAATTGTTCCAGAAATTAATTCATAGAATTAATATTGTTAAGGACCTTTGAACATCTAACCGCTAAATCATATTTCGAGATTTTTCACAAGACAAGCTTGACTCGAAACATCTTCTTTGTGATTATATTGTAAGTTATACGACATAGTCTCAATAGATACAATGATGCTATAGTGAGTAAAATAGAATGGTTTAGTCTTCACATATCTGATACAGAAGTTCTCCAAATGTCTTCATCAATCTTCAGTCTTCAAGGGTGATCTCAAATACTCAACCACAATTCTAACCTATCCGAAACTTGAATTAGTCGACTAGAAATCAAAATATAGTTTTGATCACCTAACATTAAAAACAAGCTTGAGATAGCAAAACTTGTGGGTTCAACCGAGCAATGCTCTAACAGCATGATTCCTTCAACATACATCCACGAGTAAATTGAGTCAAGTGGTACAAAATACATTATCATAAACTATTGTAATGGAGCAGGGCTCAACAACATAAGTTCTTTTTGAAGTCTCTCTTAGGAAGGAAAAATCAAGCATTAATAAGGAAACCCTTATTCATTACTTGAGATATCTCATTATCAGAATTGTAATTACAATTCTGATGTTTCCGTGCAATCCTCATAGCTCTCAAGATATTTTTGAGGATGCACCTGTCAAATACTAAGTCGTGACAGGTTGATAAAGTAACTCACCATTTGTATTTACAGTAGATACATTGAGATTCTTTATCTTATTATAAGAGAGCTCTTATCTTTTTCACTCCTTCTTCTAGTGCGCTCTTTAGAAGAAGTTTTATTCCATTCATCTTCTTCCAATGAGAACTTGAAAAGTCTTGCCTGTCTTTTGGGCATGTTAAGATCACATGACTGTTTGTCAGACATTCTGAAAGAAGAAAGTCGAGGTCCTCGGTGAAATTCGTTTTAGAGAGCAGAAGTTATCAGAATTTCCATTCTCAATTTTGGATTTCCCAGACGAACTCTGTTTATCAGTAGGAAGTCTGATATTGGAAATATCTTTGTTACTGGATATTTTACCATGAGAGTTTATTTTACTTATGAAATATTCAAGTAGAATCTTGAATATTTTTATCACAAGTTTTTTGGCTAATGATACGCCTAGGATCGATTGAGATATTGACAAATTTTTCACCTCCTTAATTGCAAAAGAAAGCAACTTTTGAAGACTAATAATTTGTTTCTTCCTATGAAAAAATCTAATATGAAATGACCCTTTTTACCGCAATGAGAATAAAATTCCAAGGTATCAGATGATACACTTGGATCATGACTTAGATCAGAAGCTCCATTAAAAGTTGTTTTCTGGTGTGAAATTCTCGATGGTTTCTCATCTAGAATAGGCGTAACTTTCTCAACATTAGGCGTTGTTCTTGAATCAAGAACAATGTCAGGTGTTGGAGAAGAATTACACTTCAAGGCGGTATTTTCCTCCTTCAAGGATCTATACTGCTCCTGAAATATTAGAAGATTGGACCCAGCTTTATCTTTTAGTAAGCGAAGTTTATCCATCTCAGAGGCATGAGACTCAATAATACGTTTTTCTCGAGTAATATAGATTTTATGATAGTATCCACAAGAATATCAACCCCTTCTTTTCTAAGTTTTAGTTCTTGAATGAGTTTATTGATATTGTCATAAATAGATTCAATAGCTTCAGAGCTAACGTTATTTGTTAAGAGATTGATTGAGTTCATCAACATACTTAGCATATTTATCTTGAAGGTCTCTTATCTTTGAGGCTTGATATTCAATGATTTTAGAAGACTCATCAGCTTTTGGTAAGTGTTTATGGGCAAAAACTGATTCTGCTGAAAAGGTAAAATGGGGTAAGTTGATGAGAAACGAGTCTAAACCCTAAAAAAATGTACTTTACAGGAGTACTTTGAGTTCGGGAGATTAATCTGTACAGTTCTGACCTAAACCAAGAAATGGTCATTCCAGTCTTGCTTCAACCACAAAGGAAGGAGAAGGGTTGGTCTTAGGGAGGGAAGCAAAGGAAGTGTTGAGATCAGAGTGGTAGATTCTGTGAGATGTGATGGTATATGAGCGTGTATCATAAAGTAGGACTTGCTTGAAGGTTGTAAGCAGTGTGTTCTGTGTGTGTGTTATGGATACTTGCGTTAATGATTATCAATGAATAGATTGAAAATCTATTTATATCAAGTCATAGTGGAAGTGTGAAGGAGTGATAAGGTGGAAATCGTGGTGAAGAGGTGAAATCGTGTCTCTATGATTTAGGAAAGATTGCACGTTGCTCATTCACTACTCCTCTACTCTTCTTAAATGCCTGCTCTTCCTGACACTCTCTCATAATGGGTATGTTGTACACCACATGTCGTAGACTACCATACCAATACCCTAATGAACATCCCCCCATTTGTGACATTGTTGATGTCTCGAGTGATTTTGGTAGAAAATACTAATTTAATGTGAAGTCAAAGGTGACTTGCATAGTTAGGCTGATTGGTAACTTATCATGTCTTTCTAGACGTAATTGACAAGTTTTGATGAGTTTGACAAGACTGGTGAGGCTCGTATGGAGTAGACAGACTAAAATAAATGTATATTTGTGTAGGCTGCATATCAAGTCTTGAGAGCCTTAAACAAGTTGTGAGAGTTCATTTGTGTCAATTAGTGTTGACATGCTTGGATGAACGGGTGATGCCGAATGTGACTATTGACTAAGTCAAGCACTGGTTTTCATGATATCAACGAGAGGTGCTGGTGGTCATGAAACAGTGGAGAAAAAGATATATGAGTATGTAAGTAGTCACACATATGTAGAAGGACATATGGCCTCAAAATCGCATTAACAAACCCCCATAATCCCATTAACAAACCTCTTGAATGAACGAGTGAATTGAAATTTACGTTAATGTATGAAGAAATTTGTGAAATTTCGTAGTTAGAAAATTAAGATGTGAGACCCTTCACTAAAACTACTGTAGATTCTTCATACGAACTCAGATTTTGATGGTCAACCCCACCATTCTAATCAGAGGAGAATTTCCTATCTTTTCACGATTTTTTTTTAAAGGTTTTGAGCTCCTTTAAGAGGTGAAAACAGCCCGACAGTAAAAACTCAGAAAGAATTCAGTCAGTTTTCAGCCATGACCTAGCTCGCTCTTTAAGTTGTATCTTTTAGCTCGTCCATCCGATTGATGTGATTTTTTAGTATGTTATACTAGACATCCATACAAAACCTTTGAAATATATCTAATGCTTAGATTCTTTACCAATTTCTACCAGATGTTCGTCCAACCTTGGGTGACCTTTTGGATGCTGTCTGACTAAGTTAAATAATGTGATTGGTCGGAAGGGAAGGAGAGATGGCCGACCAAGTTGAAGAAATATGATTGGTCGGACATGTGAATCGGGAGGCCGACCAAGTTGGATGGTTATATATAACACGTCCGACCAAGTTAGAGAGTTGTGTTTGGTCAGTCACAATGAGCACGTCAAGTCAGCTTCGAGCACGTCAGGTCAGCTTCGAGCGTTCTGATTGGCCGAATAAAAGAGGGGTGACATTTCAACTCCATGAGACCAGATTGGTCGATCATGAAAGGTGACAGGCCGATCAAGTTGGCCAACCAAGTTGGGTGGTCACCACCAATCAGTGGTTGACTTAGCAGACTAACCCTAATTCCAATTTTGTTTGTTTCTCGACCATGATTAGGGTTTTATTGCAACCAATCATGGAAGGTCTTCAATCCATGCTTGGGCAAGCTAACTTTCGACCAATATGAGTCAAGATACTATGCTTCACGCAAAATTGAGCAAAAATAGAGAAATTCATGTTTTCACATGAATTGACGTCATCACATGAATTTGAGTCATCTCATGAAATTGTGTAAAATTAAAGAATTTTATGTTTTTAGGAGTTCAGCTGAGGAACATGGCACTAAAATATTTTGACAATTAAGTATTGAGGGAAATGTTGAGTGCGTAAACACGTCATAAATTACATCTTAATTTACAATTTTTAGTTCTCTATGTTGTATATTTTCGATGGTTTTGTTTAGTTTTGCAGTTTTTATAAATAAAGCTCACTGGACTAAAGTATGATATTTTATTCGTAAAATAGACGAGAATACGAAAAACAATCTCATTTGGCTGCCTCAGCTACTTCAGGAAAGCATGCATCGACAAATATTAGTAAAAACGCAATCGGCTCATGCATTTTGGAGTACTCAAAATTTTATTCGTGGAACCTAAATTAGTTAAGTTAGCTTTGCTAACTTTGGACATCAACTGAATGGGTATTTGTTAAAATGGGTGTTAGTGGAGAGGTGGCATGCCCATGTCACCATATTGTCCGTGTCTCAATTCTGAGAATTTTGGTATTTTCTGGTGCGCGTTTGAGCAATATTTTGGATTTTGATAAGAGTTTGATCTTGACTGAAACTATCGATTTTTCTCGATTGAGCAAGTAGAACTTTGCTCGTGCGACCAATATTTTGAAAATATTAAAATAATAATATTTTAATATTTTCCTTGAGGAGCCTAGTCAGTCATGTGACCATTTGACTTTTGGCTTTTTGATAATTAGGGCAATATTTGAGAAAACATGGAAAAACCAGGGGTTTGCTCAAACGAAGGAGTTTCA
The DNA here is from genome assembly GCA_023531105.1 of Papaver atlanticum. Lineage (NCBI taxonomy): Eukaryota > Viridiplantae > Streptophyta > Magnoliopsida > Ranunculales > Papaveraceae > Papaver > Papaver atlanticum. The sequence continues at coordinate 5,456,287 of JAJJMB010011819.1, forward strand.
TTATATGAAGGAAATAATAATAATAATACAGTAAAAACTCCATATATTAATAGCCTTGGGACTTCACAAAATTATTAATATATGGAGTTTATTAATATAAAGTATACTAAAAAAAATTGCTCAACAAGAAGCTTTAAACATGCTCAACAAGTTGGAAACATTTTGGCTTCAACAAGAAGGTGCACATAGTAACGAGGTCTTACGCATACGCAAATCAAAAGATGCGATAAAAATCCAAAAAATTGCATCATTTTCTCAAACAACTAAAGATACATATTTTTCTTTATCTTAAATTTTGATGTAACAAGATCCATAATTTTCCGATTATGTCGATTATATTAATATATCTCTCCCCTTTTAATACCAGCAAGGGAATCCAAAATCGTTAACATTTTTCGTTCACCACCCAATTTTAATATCGGCCGTTCAAAAACATTGAATTTCACCACGAATTTCAATATCCGCACATTTAATGTCAGCCGTTAAAAATCATCCAAAAGCCAGACAACAGATTTCTCCTTTTACCCGATATTCATCTCCGCCAAAAAAAAAAAATCTCTCTTCTCTCGGAGATCAAACAAACAGAAAGAAATGAACTGAAACCTAGGGTTTAGTTCAATTTGGTCCGTGGGTTTAATCGAATCAAAATTGAAGAATACAAAGAAAGAGGGAATTGAAATGAAGAGAGATTGTTTAATACCTATTATCCCTAATTATCTTATCTTATCCCTAATTAAGGGTTTCTTACAAGTCGACTGCAGAACTACGCAGATTTAATCTAATTAGGGATTGTTTTGTTTCGTGGATTGTAGCAAGTCAACTGCACAAGTTTTGACTGTGATTTCTCAAACACAGAAATCTGCTTCAAGGGTTTCTTACAGCAGTAGAATTTCTTTCTACTCTAGCAGGCAAGTTTTTATTTAGATATCTCAGTTTGCACATAAATTGGGCTTCATTTATTGTAGTAAATACATATGTCTGCCTTCAGTGGTAGTTTGAGTTGGTAATTTCATGTTGTTTAAGGTGTTGCAGAAACATCAAGCTATGTACATTTTGGTGTTGTAGTTCTAGAAGTTTACCTTTGGGGTTCTCTTATTATTCTGTTGATTTTTATTGAAAGTAAATACTTGACCTTTGTGTTTCATTTTATAAATGATTGAAGTTCTAAAAGATTAACCTCTTACGGTTTAGAATCATTGCTTTCACCATCTGAGCATTCTGAAAAATTTCACGAAGCGTTACTTATGTATTTCAGAGCTTGCTATATACGCTGATAGACGCATTTATGTGTCTATTTTCATCTCTATTGTATATATTATTAGTACCCATTTTTATACTTATTATGGTGTTTTATATCTTTGTAGGTATTTTTAGAGAAATAAGCTCTTGCGACGAAATTGGCTCGTAAAGTGGTGCTTTACACCCCAGGATAGAGTACTAAAAGCACCCCAGAAATGCACCGGAAGCACCCCAGAAATGCACCGGAAGCACCCCAGAAATACACCGGAGGAACCCCGAAAAAATGTTGAAAACACCCCAGAAAAAAGTGTTAAAGGCACCCACCAAAATTACTAAAGGCACCCTGAAAATGGATAAGGGCGCCCCCAAGGCAGCCGAGCTGTTAAAGGCACCCGCGTTTTGGATTTAGGGCACTTCACCTTCATCGTTTGAAAGAATATTTTTGGAGGGAAAATAAACTCATTTCACTGTCAGATTTTCGATGGATTTTTGGACGTGATTTAGTGAGATTAAATCCCTGAAACTTAATGGGTAGACGTGATATGACTATAGAAAGCTGGTATGGGTGTTTTTTCCGATCAAATTTGGCTTAATAACGTGTTTCAATCCAAAACAGTGGACACAAGTTTTCACGGGTTCAAGAGAATTTGACACGAGTTTGAGGCGTGTAATGCATGAGTTTCGAGTGTGTTGCACTACAGAGATTCGTGAAGAAGATAAATAACGAAGGTTGACAGCTGAGAACGCGTAGAAGATCAAAAAATGGAAATTTTGGCCGTGGAGAATAATATTGATAAATGAAGATTATTTGGGAGATATGGCCGGATTAAAGGAGGATTAGGAGTATAAATAGAGTTATACATGTACAAGGAAGGGATAGGGAGAGTTGGGAGCAGTTAGGAAGAACCAGAGAGTCGAGAAATCAAGTGGCAGAAAAACTCCATTTTCTGCTGCTGTGAAGAACACGAAGAACATTGGACGCACGCAGAACGTCGTTTTTCAACAGTGACAACGACAACTGTTTGTGGGTCGTATTGCGACAGTGTCAACAACACTTCATTTTTATCGTTCTCTGTAACAGCTCGGTTTGTAACGAACAAAAGTGTTACAAACCCGGTTTTTATCAATTTTTCTCCTATTTCATCATTTGTGAACCATTTTTGAGCATTAATAAAGATGAATTTTGAGCATGTTTCCATGATAATGATGAGCTAATTCTCGCGTAATCAAGGCACGGAGGAAGCTATTTATGCATGAATAATTGGTAACTATTCTATTTTTCTCTAATTTGTATTTTATAATTCACTCAATCACTACTTTGTAGAATTTTAATTGTTTGCATAATTTTTCCTAATTAGTTGTGATTCAATTAGATAGGTTATGCTTTGGTTAGATAATCTATGCTTAAGGGATACAATTAATGTTTGAGAATATGCTTGATAATTTGTGAATTAAGAAAAAGAAATTTTAAAAATAATTAGAGTTTTGGAATCTTTATCATCATTTATTCATGTGTAATAGTGGAATCTAGTGTCTTGGTTATTTTCACTCTAAAAAAAAAAACAAATTTGGATTAAAATTTTCTCTACTTTTAGTTTAAATTAATCTAGCTTTCACAAGTCTTACGAACTCATTCTTACCACTATCTAAAATTACATCATACGCTACACGGAGTAGCACCTACATCCATGCTTTCATGCTGCAGGTATAGTATCATGGAAGTGCAAGGTTGCAAAATAATCCATTTGAACTCTGTGCACGTTTTTTACCTGGGTATGCAGTTCCAACACATTTGCGGTGCTTGGGAGGGTGGGGATTTCAAAGTAGCCGCAACAAGAAGAAGAAGCTCTCATTCCTGTTTGGTAGCGAGAACTAATAACCAACAGGCATGACTTTTTGATTCAGTGGTCTTAATGAATCATTTAATATCACCCTTGAAAGCATTTTACAAGAGATCACCAAATAAAATAAATTATTATCAATATTGTGCTTTTCATAGTGTTAGGCAAGTGCTTTTTTCATTCAAATCCTTAGATTCAAGCGGCAGGCACGTATGTGATATTCAACTGTACAAAGAATACTAATCCCAAACTGTCGCGTGCTTGCAATGCAAATTATGCTAAGCAAATGTAACTTAATTGGGGGTTCAGGGTTGTAAATCATACTAAGCAATTGGGCTAAGTGGAGTGAGGGGGTGAATTTGACGTGCAAAGCACATGCACTCGATTTGTGGAGGTAAGTTCCTTATGGTGGGACTAGAAAAATATATTAATATTAAAATGTGGAGTTTATTACTATTTATAACTGGCCCAAGTTGGGACCATGATTTTTTATTAATATATAGAGTTTATTAATATATGGAGTTTTTAATGTAATAATAATAAAATAAGGGATATTATAGGGTGTGGGACCGGCCACGGCTAGGGCATGGCCGGCTGGCTAGTAGGCCGGGTCCCGTGACACCCTTCCTTATTTTTTTATTATTTTTTGATCGTGTGAAGGAAAATATGGAGAAACTAAGAGTTTTGCTCGAACGAGGAAGTTTGCTTGAATGAAGGAGTTTTCATGAGATTTGGAAAAAATAATAAAATAATGGGAAGAGGCGTGGGGTCGGCCACGACGGCATGACCGGCCGGCCGGTGGGCCCAGTCCCCTAGACGCCCTTTTATTATTTTACTAATATTATTTTTCTTCCCTATTTTGTATAGGTTTCCTCGTTCGTCCATATTTTTGAATGCTCGTTTGTGCGTTTGGGTGCTCGTTCATGCATTATTGCTAAGTACACTCTCACCATTTTCTCGGGGCTTACTCGGTGGTGACCCAGATGCCCGATCAGTGAATATTCATTACTAATTCATGGAATTCAGTTGAGAATCAGCCATGAAACGGAGTAATAAAATAAATTGAGTATCTATTACTAATCCATGTAATCCAGATGAGGATCAACCATGGAACAGAGTAGTGAGATAAAATAGATTATTTTCCAGGAATTCAGTTGATGAATGTCACGCTAGAGTTAATCAATGAATTGCTCTATACTAGCATGCAATATGTCTAGGAGCAAGTTTATTCGATAATCGAGGTATGAGATGATGGAAGCATCATACTCGTTCTGAATATTGGTCGTGTATAGTCAGGGAACAGTATGACATCCTGAAGACGTTAACGCTCTATACTAGCATGCAATATGTCTAGGAGCCGTCCAATCATTAGAGATTCTATACACATTCTCTCTACATAGTCAGGGAACAATATGGCATCCCGAAGACGTTAACACTCAATACTAGCATGCAATATGTTTAGGAACCGTCCAATCATTTCGATTCTATGTAGAGGTGCTGATGAAATATGCGAAGTGTCGAAAAGCTCAGCTGAGAGGTTTTACGAATAACATATTCACCATAACTCTGAGAGGAACATTCGCTCAATCAGATATCGTGAAACGGTTCACGAATCATAAAATATGAGTTTCACATACATTTCTGAAGCCGTGTCAGAAACATGCAGTATCATGATTTTACGATTTTAATCTTTGTCGAAAATCCACCATCAACAAATGGATATGGAGATGGGTTTGAGATAATTTTGGTCTTTGAATGAAATGGAATATGGTGGTGATTCGGTGGTTGTTGTAAAGGCAATGGAACATGGTTTGGTTCAGATCGATGGATGGAAGAGAATTAAGAAGATTGGTGGTATTGTTATCGGTTTGCAGTAGCAGGACGTAAACAGGGAAGTGAATGACTTTGGGTTATTAAGCTGAGGATGAAATGGGTCTACTGTTGGTTGAGAGATTGAAGCAGCAGAAGATTAGATGGGTTTCTGAGATTAACTTAATAATGAATTCTGATGCCGAGAAGACTTAAGAGATGTAAGTTTTGGTGCTGGGTATTGTGTCAGCTGAGACTAAGAATGGTCATGACTGAATGATGATGTGTGGGTTGAATGGCTGGCATCTTGGCTGAATTGCAGGTGCAGTGGTGCCATGGACTGATGCACTGAAGTGGAGTTGGAGCAGTTATGCTTGAAACAGGAATTGAGAGATGGTGCTTCAGCTGGTGGAGTTGTGCTGCTGCTGCAGATGAGCGGTTGAACTGAACTGAAGAGATGGTGACTGCAATGAAATTGAAGCTCAGAATGAAGTTGATTATGAATGCTAGGTTATACGTCAGGGGTTGAGCAGGGAATCTGGTGGTGAGTTATAAGCATTTACAACAAGAATATGCAGCTGGGTTGAACTGATTCAGTTGAATGGTTTACAGAGATTTGTGGTGCAAAGGCTAGTTGTGAACTGAACTTGCAGGCTCGGAGAGAGGTTTTGGTTGCAGCTACAGATGGTTGTGCAGTGAGAAGCTGAAGCAATGGGATAATGGTTTGCAGGTTATTGAACTGATGCATAGGATGATGTTGGTGGCATAGAACAAGGGAGTTATCTGAATAGGGAGTTACTGGAGTTGGGTTGGTTAATGCTGGTGGTATGTTAGAGTTGCAGTTTACAAGGAAGCTATGGATGGTTTGGTTTCTGTTGCTGCAGTTGGCTAAGCAAGGAACGGAGTGAAATAACGGTGCAGTTCTACTGTTCTTGCATGGGACTTCAGATGCATTGAAGGCATTGGTATGCAGTGGAGGAATTCTGGTGGTTCAAGATGATGTATTGGCTTGAATGGGTTCTGGTAATGAAATAGGAGTTGGATTGAGTGAATGGAAGTGTTGTTATGGTGAGTGAAGTAGATGAATGCTAGGAACTGTATGAAATGGCTTGAATAAACTGTGCAGGGGAAGTATGAGTTACAGAATGGCCTGAGATATGGCTGGGAATGACCCAGAATACAAGCAGAACTTTGTCAGAATCGATTATGACCGAGTTGACTCAGTGAATTATGACCGAGCTGACTCAGATGGACTTGGACCCGGGCTTGATTTATGGGTGTTTAAGAAACTGAAGGTGCAGAGAAAGGATATAAACGAAGTTTATCTCTTTTAACTCAGGGGAATAATCTTATCTACTACTTTTATTTTAGGGTTTACAACATGATAGTTTTTCTTTTTTCTTCTTGTTATGAACTCCATGATTATGAGTAAGTAGTTTTCTTTTGGTTAAGAAAGAAGTCGGAATTCCAATCATGATTTTTGTGCAATGAATTAGTTTTGCCTCCATACTTATCGTTTATGATTCACTATTATTATTATTACATGATTTGAATGATTGTTTGATCGAGTCTAGAATCGATTGAGTTTGATTTCATCTCTATTGCTAGATTAGGATTTATTATACGCAAACGTGATAAATTCCTGATTACAAGTAGCATAATTGTGAATATTGCTTGTAGTGATACATCCTAGTAGTCACAAGTAAGTCATAACCTTTGTTAAATCGGATTAGTGCTTTTACACGTCCGATTGCTTCGATTAACCTTATTTCATATGACTTAATGCTCTTGAGAAGTTAAACTTAATTGTGCTTTTACACTTTAGGTTGCTTTCTAGGTAGATTTCACAATAGCATCTTTTAATGTTGTTTGTGATAAAATCAGGAAATTAGCGGGATATTCTTGCGATCAAGGTATCCTAGGGTTTCTGATAAAAAGAGATTAAATATCAATTCTAATTATTATTTCAAATACATGTTTGTGAATGAAAACTAACCTGGCCAATATCTTCATCTTATTGATTTGCTTGTTTATTTTAGTTTACTTTTATAAAAATCAGTAAAAGAACCCTTGTTTCATATAAGATATCAAAGTAAATAACAATCCTAGTCCTCTCTGTGGGAACGATCCTTTCTTACCTCGTACTTCATTAAATATTTTGAGTAGTGAGAAAGTGTAATTATTTTTGACGTGTTACGGCAGCGATCAGTTATGTAAACTTATATGATAACCGAGGACATATAAGGTCTTTCACCTTCTTGGTTATCCAAAATGAAAAAGACTTGTAAGGTGTAATATGTGAAAAAGTAGTGTGATTAAATGTAAAAAAACTCACATTGAGGGATAATTACAATATTAAGGGATGTTGGAGCTAAGGTGAGGCAAATAGGTACTTACGAAGTTAACAAGGATACATTTATGCAGGTATATGAATTTTGAACAAAGATACATAAATGTTAAGATTCAAAATTAAATAGTAGCAAAGAGAATATGGTGCAACATCACTGCTCTTAGGGAGTTTAGAATAGGGAGTTTAGAAGAACACTAATAACAATACATCATTAAAAAAAAATCAAAAAAAAAACAAACAACCTACCAATCACAAATAAGGGTTGACTAGAATAGGGAAAGTGAATAAAAAAATTGCTAATAGAGATTTTGGAGAAGTGAATAACATCAGAGAGTACAATGGATACTACTCTGTTTGTACCTTTGTATCTCTTTTATAGAAATTTAGCACGATCTAAAACAAAAACTTAGAAACTAAACGAAAAATCAAAGTAAAATTCAAGAAAACCTGACCCAAAAACCTTAGATCTACGTCAAGATGGAGATGATGTACGTGTGGATCAATGAGAGTGAGGTCGATTAGGATATTTGTAACTTGGGGAATGAAGCCTGACCCTTCAGCACCAACATAAACACAATGATTGTAAATCGATCATACTAATCGCCACTCTCACTGTTAAGCTTAGAATTGATGATTTAAAAAAATTACAATTATGAAAGAAGATGATGATAAACTAGAGAGATTGCCTCTTTCTATGAAAAAGGGACAAGAAATCTCGGAAAAAACATAATTTTAGAAAATATGGGAGTAATTTGCGTTACCTCCCCTGGAAAGATCGCTAATTTGAGTTACCTCCCCTACATAGATAAAATTAGCAAAACCTCATGTTCCATCTAAGGCTAGTTAGCTAAGTCACCAGCTGTGTACGGGTGGACAAAACCAAACACGTGGTGTTTGACTACCCAAAATACCCTCATCTCCTACGTGAGATATATTCTTAATTTCACTTGCAGCAGCGAATGATGTTAACCTATGGATAAAAGACACATGGGATTATTAGAGTTCAATCCAGTTTCAGTAACACCAAAATACAAACATATAATAAGAAAAGAAGGCTACCAATTAACATCATTAAACTTGCAACACAATTGATTCTTCTCCTGATATCAAATTCACATTTGATTCTCAAACAATGAGCCGAAACTATCCATCACCACCACCAGGAAGGAATGGTGATACCAAACCATCGAAGCAAACCCAACAACGACCTAGATTCAAACATACAAAAAGTATCAGCACCATCCTCAACACAAAAATTTATTAGCATCGTCTTCAAAGTCAACAGCCACCACCTCCATCAATTAAAACACACGCTATAGAAAACATTACTACTGTCCACGCCACCACCATAATCCTCTTTCCTCGAGCATGGGTTTTCATCGAATGAGGGTTTGTTTGATTGGAGCAATGCTACTGTCCAAACCACCACCACCGAAAGCAATGCTACTGTCCACACCACCACCTACATTTTTCTCAAAAATGTTAACAACAAGCTTCTGCTATAGATTGGAGCACGAGTAATTTTTCGATCAACCTAATTTATTAATTTGGTGTCATATGGGTGATTGAAATACATGAAATCAGTCGCAATTGAAATCTAGAGAGAGAAAGTAAAGAAATACCTAATTAATTATAATAGAATTCGAGACCACTTCCATCAGGAATTTCATGAAATCACTCCTAATCTCTTACCTTCTTTCCCAATAAATTCGATACCCCCTAGATTCGATTTGTTCACTGATTGAAAAAATAAAATTTTAAACCCTAGCTTTTTTTTAGGCGGAGTATTTGGAATTGAAGGTGAAGAAATCAAATTGAAAAGAAAAAAAAATCCAATCTTACTGCTTCACAATGGCGACCGCCAACAATTCAGGCATTTGCTCTACCTCCACCGCTAACACCACCTCCACCTACGGCACCGTCTTCTCCATCAACCACCTCCTACGTTAACGTCTCCCCCTATATCCAGATTATTTCAGTTGGTATATATTATGTTATTGGAGGGTATTTTAGGTAAGAAATGTGACACGTATTTGTTTTTTCCATGTGTGTATAATTGATGACTCAGCTAACTGGGTTCTGGACGGAACAGTTAACGAAAAGAGATTTTACTAATTTTATCTCTATAGGGGAGGTAACTCAAATTAGCGATCTTGTTAGGGGAGGTAACGCAAATTACCCCAAATATGGGCCTTATGAAGAAGTTTTTCACCAAAAATGGGTGCACAGGTATCCACACGTGGTTTTGACGTTGAAAAAAAGTGATAAAAATGGGTCTAGCAGTAATTTTCACAATTCTTTTTGAACCCTGTTTTAGGGAATACGTAAAACTTTCAGGGCATACTGAATAAAGACAAAAACTGGTTGCAAATATCAAAATCAATAACCCCTTAACCAAATATTTTTTGAAATGACAAATCTGCCCTTTTAGGATTAGTGTTAATACTAATGATTAGTTATTAATAATCCTGATTATGATTACTGATTAGTGATTAGTGATTAAGATAATTTAATTATAAATTTGTGTAGATGAAAAATTTTGAGGAAATTTTTTTTCAGAGAAGAAGAACCCAATGCTTTTAATACACATGTACACTTCTATCTTATGTTTAATCTCACTTTTGTAGCTTGAAATCATCAAAAATTTGTATTTTTTCACTATGGTTCGACGAACCAGGAATATGTTCGGCTTAAATTTATCAGTCGAACCCACCTGGTTATTGACAAATGATGAACAGTTAGGCTAGCTGAAAGTGTTATGGTTAGCCGCCGAACCTTTATTTTGTTACTTCTCTCCTATTTGCTGGACCCTAGTTCGGCTTTGTTTTAAAGTGTCATAAAGATCCGAACCTACTCCTGAGACTTTTGGAAGAAAAAATGTTAAAGGTTCGGCTTATTTGGGGAATATCGTAAGTGCCGAACCTTTTGGAAATACATGGTTCGGATTTTTACATAAGTAGAATACAAGCCGAACATTATTATATATATTCCTGAGAATTGTTGGGTTCAGAATTTTTTAGTGGTTCGGCATATATTGTGAATATCGTACGAGCCGAACCTTATAAATGTACTAGGTTCGGCACACATTATGATTATCGATTACGCCGAACCCCTATGCATCTCTATCTGTGACTAGGTTCGTCTTGAAATTTCATGCCGAACTGTTCATATACACTTACAGGAAGCTTTTGTGAAGAACAGTTCGGCTAAAAACGCAACTCAATTTTGAGCCGAACCCAACACCGTAACCGCCATTTAATCGATGAAAAACAACAAATAGGAGATTCGGTTTGTAAAACTTACTTTCTTATCCTCATTTCCGGAGTTGGAGATGCAGTTGGTTCAATTTCTGGTTCAATTGGTGGTTGATTTTCAGTTTCTACACCTTCATTTTCAATTGGTTCTTCTTCTTCAATTGATGGATTAGAAGACGATTTGGTTTGCCTAGTCCCTGCTTTTCTTTGTACGAGTCATTATGTAGTTGAGTTTAATCGACGATCAAATATTTACGGATCGACAATTAATCACGGTGATGAATTTTTTTTTTCGCGGGAGGGAAAGAGTTCGGCTAGAGGAGGAAGAAGAAGAGATGTTAAGGGAAACTTATTTTGATTTTTTAGAAAACTGATTTTCGATTTTTGTATTAAGGGTATATATGTAATTGAACTATCCATAGGGTACCCCTTATAAGGTCACCCAAGATGGGACTATTGTTTTGTATGCCCCGTAAGTTTTAGGTGTGCCCTAAAACATGGTTCTTCTTTTTCCTCTTATGATCATGCAACCTAGCTGTTCGACACTCGGCATAGTTTACATGTGAGGCCGACACGCTATTCAGATCACACCAATATCGTGAGGCCCACTACCTATTCGTCCCACTGAAATTAATGGTCCCCACTTCTGATCTTACGAATTTAATCCTCTCACACGCGTCAGATTAATGAACCTCGAGATGTTCAAAAGAAATTTCTCAAACTGCAGGGATATTAACGTACTTCTGGAAAAAGTGTATAGTTTGCTTTGTCTTTTGGTCTTCTTTAGTGTTCTGTAAAAAAAAATCTTTCTTCTTCAAGTATTATTATTATTTTGACTTGATTTAGACCAGCAAGACTGGTTAGTTCGAGGTCGGAGAGAGAGAAGTTAGAGATACCGAGATTAACTCTTACTACTAGAATCCCTCTCTCTTAATACATACATAGACGCCTGAAAGAATGGGATTCATATCTTTTGTTGGAAGGATTCTCTTTGTCTCTGTTTTTATCGTCTCGGCTTGGCAAGAGTATGTTTTACTTTACTTCTTCTTCTTCTATAGATCTAGTTACTTTATGTGATCTAGTTTGTGTCTTTGTTTTTAGCTAAACTAGGGTTTTATGTTTTTGTTTAATAATGTTGATATACTTGGATCTGATTGTTATTAGCACTCTGGTTTAGCTTTGATCTATTCGCTTATTGATTTGTTTTTATGGAGACGATGTCAAAGGAAATATGCATCAACTGTTGTATGCTCTATTAGGTGCAAGTATTTTTTATATGAAAAAATACAAACACAATATAACTTAGTATTGCAATGTTTAGGTGGTATATATACATATTTTTAGTGGTTTTGGGTTGTAATGTAATTTAGGAATTTGGAAATCGGAAAATTCCTTGTATATTGAAAGAATGGGATTCAGTCAGTTCCTTTGATTAATTGAATTTTTGTATATTGAACTCTGCTTTCAAATTTGGCAAGAAATTGAATGGTATATTTGGGTTTGGATGGATGTGATTAGTCAGATTTCCAATAATTGTATATTCGATGAAAAATGGGAAAGTCACGTAAGAGGAAATCAAAAGGAGTTCCTTGCCTTAAAGAAAAAGAGAGGAAGGAAATAGAATAGAGGGGTAGTTATGTGGACTTAGCAGATTTATAGTGGGTAGTTCAATTACCAATTTGGATAGGTTTTCTCATGCAAAAGGCACCAAACATTAGTTTTGCATTGGTACATTCTCAAACTGTTTTGGTCTTTATTGGGTATTGCCTCACCCTCTCAGTAGGTGTCTGTGTGTTAGCTTACATAATGCTTTCTTAAAATCTGTTACATGATCGGAATGGCTGGATTCACCTTTTCAAGAAGTTGGACGACAAATTTTATAATGGCTGAAAAATTCTCTTAGTTCTGAATCTAATGTATCTTAGGAATGTTTTTTCTTCTTTGTAATACTTTTTATGAAACTTTGTTCTTGACCTCTTCTTTGATGTCTAATGAGTTGGTGCATGTTCCACACCTGCTGTTCTTTCTATGCAGTTGAATTGTAAAATTTTCATAATGGTTGAAAAATTCTCTTAGTTCCGAATCTAAAGTATCTTAGGAATGTTTTTTCTTCTTTGTAATACTTTTTTATGAAACTTTGTTCTTGACCTCTTCGTTGATGTCTATTGAGTTGGTGCATGTTCCACACCTGCTGTTCTTTCTATACAGTTGAATTGTTGGTATTCCCTTGGTTCAATTATTTTAAAACAGGTAAAATGAATAGGGGCTTGAGATGGTAGTACTAATGGAATGCTATATCATATTACTCAGGTTCAATGAATTTGGAGTTGATGGTGGGAATGCAGCAAAGGCCTTTGAACCCAAGTACAGTATTTTCACCAAGCATGTAACCACTTATACTGGGAAAGAGCTACCAAACGTTGAGGTGAGAAATCTGCCTTCTTTTAACTTTGTTCTCATATGGTCTTACGCAGTTGATTCTTCTTCTGTACAACGTGATTCAGAATACACGTTTTTGTCCTTAACAGATAAAACATATAGTTGCAGCTGCCATTGCACTGAAAGGGATTGGAGGCGTACTTTTTATCTTCTGCAGCTCTTTTGGAGCTTATCTACTGGTATAGATTCTCCTTCCAGTTTTATCTGTATTTACCATTTTTCTCCCGGAAGTGTAGGCATATACTCCTTTAAGAAACAACTTATTGCAGTTTAGGCATATATTCCTTTAAGAAACAGCTTATTGCATACATTTGTTCTTATTTGTGCCATTTATATTGTAGTTGATTCATTTGGCTATCACGACTCCGATCTTATTTGACTTTTACAACTATGATATCGAGAAACCTGAGTGTGTTCAACTGTTCGTCAAATTCACACAGGTATACATATATCAGAAAATACCATCAGATAATCATTCTTCTGTGTTTCATGTGTCATCCTTTGGAAAACAACTGGGAATAACTGGAGGTAACTTTTCTGCAGAGTTTGGCACTTTTTGGTGCACTGCTCTTCTTCTTAGGGATGAAGAATTCAGTAGGTCCAAGAAGACAACCCAAGAAGAAAATTACTAAAACCAAGACGGGTTAGATAAGTAGAGGATGAAGTTATCAGATTGCAGACGTACTTTTAGAATCTTAAACTTCTTGCATCAGTTTTACATTTACATTTACTTGTTTTTTTGTTTTGTTTTTGAACAGAGATTCGTGAAAATATGATCTAACCTTTGTTCTATTGAAATAGCGATCTCTTGTAGAACCAGTTTTTCTGTTGATTTAAATTTTTCTTTACTCCTAGTTTCAGTTTTTGCTTTAAGATTCTGAAGAAAACTCTAGATCTTGCGTCAATCTTTGAGTTTTATCTTCTGTGGGGCTTATTTGCTATTGTCTATTTACTGGAGCCCTTTATAGTAAAGTATCTAAAATATCTAGATTGTATCGTCCACTGCTGTACCCAGAGAGAGAGAGACACAGATAAGGTTCTACATACAGCGTCACATCATCCCAAAATATACATTTCTTTCTTTCAAGGTTTTTCTTCATTCAACTTCTACTCAGAACACCATGCTATCTCTAAACCAACCAAAACCACCACCACAACTCCTCCACCAAACGCTAACCTCCTCTTTCCTTATCCCTCAGCCACTCCACCTGTCTATCTTCGGCATCCAGAAACACCGGTCTAAATCCATCATCACAGTAAGAGCATCACGACGACCGCCTCCACCACCAAGTCAACAAAATCAAAGCCTCTATCAACCATTCCGTCCACCGCCCGCGCAAGTTCCAGCTCAATACCGTGATCTAGACCTCGAAGCTCGTCTGGCAATCCTTCGAGACCGTCTTGGCGTCTGGTATGAATACGCTACTCTAATCCCACCACTATTTCAACAAGGATTCACACCTTCCTCAATTGAAGAGGCAACTGGGATCACTGGGGTGGAACAGAACCGGTTAGTTGTGGCTGCGAAAGTTCGAGATTCATTTTCTCAAACAGAGCTCGAGCCTCAAGCCCTTGCCTTCTTTGATAATGGTGGTGCTGAAATACTCTACGAAATCCGCCTTCTCTCTGCCGCGCAAAGAGTCGCTTCTGCCCGGTATATTATCGAGAAACGGTTTGATGCCCGGGAGACTCAAGAACTTGCCAAGGCAATTAAGGATTTCCCAAGAAGGCAAAGTGATAAAGGCTGGGAAAACTTCAATTACTTATGCCCAGGTGATTGTCTCGCTTTTTATTTCTATAGACAAAGTAGAGAACATAAGAATCCATCTGATCAAAGAACCATAAATCTTGAGAAAGCATTAGAAATGGCTGAAACAGATAAGGCAAAAAAGAGAATTTTAGATGAATTAAACATAAAATCAGGTGATGAGATCGAGGAAATCGAAATTAAGATTAAGGTTCCAGTAGTGAGGATGAAAATGGGAGAGCTTTCAGAATCATCAAAGGTCGTAATGTTGCCAGTTTGTAAAGCGGAAGATGGTGAGATACCAGTGATGGAAGCACCTGAAGAGTGTAAAAGTGAAGGGGAATTTGGAGTGTTGAATGCAGAGAAAGGATGGAAGAGATGGGTAGTTTTGCCTGGTTGGGATCCAGTGGTGAAGCTAGGAAAAGGGGTCGTGGTTGAATTTTTGGATGCTAGAGTTTTGCCATGGAAGGTGAATAGATGGTACAAAGAAGAACCTATTTTGGTTGTGGTTGATAGGAACAGAAAGGAAGTTGTAGCTGAAGATGGGTTTTTCTTAATCTCGAATTCCAAACAAGGTGATAATGGTTTTAAGGTGGAGAGAGGTTCAACTTTGATTGATTTAGGAGTAAAGGAATGTTTGGGTAGTGTAGTTTTGGTTGTTAGGCCTCCTAAGGAAGAAAATGAGGATCAATTAGCTGATGAAGATTGGGAATGAGAGTTTGTTTGTTTGAGAGATTTGAAAAAGCACTCCAAAGCCCAAATAAGGGTTTTTTTTTTTTTTTTTTTTTCTTTTCTTTCTTTCTTTCTTATTTGTAGGTTTGGTTTTTGAGTTGAATGAGGGTGCTTACTGATAGTTGTATACTGTGTTTTTCAGTAAGGGTAAGCATCATGCGCTGATCAAAGATTTTGTTGTTCTTTTGTCAATGCGAAAGTCGGTTTTCATCTAGTAAATCCAAGTAATAAAAAATTAATAAGTTCTAAACTATTTTGCAGTGCTCATTCATGGCTAAAATAGGTTGCAAGGGCATGGAACTTATGAATGTTTTAAGCAATTGCCAAGAAAATGTTGAACAAAATATTCTGGCCTTCTGGTGCTCCAAGAATTAAACCGTTGAGCATTTTAAGAATTCTGGTGGTGCGTCCTACCGTTGAGCAGCTGTAAAAGTGAATCCGTCTTAGTTAACGTATTAGCTGCCTGATTAAATGTACGAGGGACATATTTACAACTTGGAAACCTAGAAAATATTATACGTATTACATTGTTCTAATAGAGTTGAGCGCTTTACCATGGTGGACGCAAGTTTCTACAGTTGAAGTTACAAACTATTTAGTTATCAGTTTGCCATCCCTGTTGTACTACAGTCTTCAAGTAATGCGCAGGCTTCAGCTGTGTAAGCAATTAATTCCTGTACGGATCTGTTACTTGTCAGTAACGTCTGTTGACATCATTACCTGCGTCATCATTTACAGCTATTTTACAGTTTCAGTTCGTTTATCACCTACTGTAATTTGTTCTTTCACGTTCTGTAATTGTAATGTCATTGTCTATATAAAGACATGACCTGTATCTGTTGTACTTGAACTTTCATCAATATCAAAACCCATTTCTTACATGGTATCAGATACCAAAAAGGGAATCTTGACTTCCTTCTTCGATCTTGCACCTTACCTAACCTAAAAACACCATTAAACCTGCAACTACTTTTCAATAATGGTACGAACCACTCAAACCCTAATTGCATCTTCATCTACTTCCGTTGTCACCCACAATCTACATCTTAACAACTAACAACTATTTCCACCATTAACATCTTCTTCTTCACAACAACAACAACCTTCTTCTTCTCAACCACCACCACCACCACCGTTAACTCATTCATCACCACCGCCATTAACTCATTCTTAACCACCACCACAACAAACATCTTCATCTTCTCCTCAATTACAACATACACCTATTTTTTATCCACATCATACATCAGCACCACCACTACGTCATCAACAATCACATTATCAACAACAACAACAACAACAACTTCCACCATTTATTTTTCCTCCGCTATCTCAACCTTCATCTCAGTTTTATAATCCTTTTGTTTTTCAGAGTAGATTTAAAATTCCTTTTCAAAACATTTCAAATTTCGTTTATGCAAAACTTGATGCATCCAATTTTCTTGTCTGGAAAGATCAGATGTCTTCTATCTTGATTTGTACAAATCTTTTTGGATTTGTTGATGGATCCGTTCCTCAAGAATTACCTACAATCTTGATCAACAACACGCATGTACCAAATCCACGTTATCTAGAATGGTTGCAGATTGATAAATTTGTTGGATCCTGCATCAATGCTATTGTTGACAAATCTTTGTCTTCTGAGTTACTTGGAAGACTTCAACAAGGGAGAAATGGTTGCATTTAGCCAAATTATTTAGTGAACAATTTTTTACAAGAAAATCAATGCTCCGATCTCAACTCCATTCAATCAAGAAAGGTTCTTCTACAATCAGTGAATTTCTACATCAACTCAAATCTATTGCAGATTCTCTTGATGAGATTGGAGAACCTGTTCCAGATGCAGATATGGTAATGTATGCTCTCAAAGGTTTAGGAAAAGACTATATTCATTTTGTAGTTAATGTGCAAAATAGAGAACCTCCTATTCCTTTCTCAGAATTGAGATCCAGATTAATTAGTCATGAACAGTTTCTAAAGGAACAAGAATCTAAGTTCTATTCTTCTCTTGTCACTGGTCCAACAAACTCAGCCTTTTATGTCAAGAAACAACATTCTACTTATAATTCTTCTTTTAGAAAACCAAATCCTCAATCATTTTCTCCTTATGGTTCTTCAATGCCTTACAATTCATCACCTAACTCTCCTTTTCCACAATCTAGTTTCAAGAGACCTAAATTCAATCCTGCTCAAAAACAAGTTTTGGATGAAACTCCTTATCAGATTTGTAGGAAAGTTGGTCATCTTGCTAATAGATGCATATTCAGGTATACTCCTTCAAAGAATAGTGGACCTCCTTTATATAAATCCTTTCTTGGTCTTGATTTGAATGCAGGAAGCAGTGGTGAAAATACTCCATGGTTCTCAAATGAATTTGATTATAATTATCAAGTTGCTACTTCTGTATTTCAAGTTGGTGGCTATTGGTAACATAGTTCTTCTGGTCCTATATGGATCCCTGATTCTGGTGCTTCTAGGCATATGACAAATGATACTTCATTGCTATCTACTTCTTCTACTTACACTGGTTCAGAAAAAGTTATGATGGGAGATGGTAAGCTTCTACCTATTTCTCTCACAGGTTCTTCTAGTTTATCTACTTCTGCAAATAGTTTTAATCTGCACAAAGTTTTATATGTTCCTCACCTTCAATATAATTTACTTTCTGTGGCTCAATTCACTTTGGATAATCATTGTGCTTTTATTTTTTATCCATGGGGATATGAAATAAAGTCACTGAAGAACAACCTTACACTGGCTAGAGGAAAATTTTAAAATGGTATCTATCCTATAATGTCATGCTCTACTTCTACAAATGCTGCATTCTCTGCTGTTGTGGCATCTTCAAATATTGGCATTCAAGGTTGGGCCATCTTACTCAGAAGATTCTACAGAAGCTTGTTGATGATGCTGATATCAAGTTATATAGTAAAGTAGTTAATTCAGTTTGTGGTTCTTGTCAGTTAGGAAAGAATAAGTGTTTACCATTTAAGACTACTGGTTTTATTTCTAGTTCTCTTTTCTTGTTAGTTCATTGTGATATTTCGGGCCCTGCACCTGTACAATCTCATATGGGTTTGAAATATTATATCTTATTTATTGATGATTGCACAAAGTTCAGTTGGATATATCCTATGAAAAATAGAACAGATAGTCTCAGTTGCTTCAGATTATTCAAGTCTCTTGTTGAGAATCTGTTTGATGTAAAAATAAAATACTTTCAATGTGAAGGTGTTTTGGAACTGAATAAAGGTCTTTTAGAGAGTTTATTGATTCTTCTGGTATTGAGTTAAGAATTTCTTGTCCTTATCTACATCAGCAAAATGGTTCAGCTGAAAGAAAACACAGACATATCACTGAAACGGGGAATACTTTGACCTTCAATGCTTCTTTACCTAATAAATTTGGTTTGATTCTTTCTTGGCAGCTACATTTCTTATCAATAGGCTTCCAATCAAAGTATTGCATTATAAATCTCCTTATGAAGGTATAATTCTAAACCAGATTATTCAATTTTGAAAATATTTGGATGTCTATGTTATCCTAATTTGGTTCCCTACACGAAGGATAAGCTTAGTCCTAAATCTGCATCTTGTGTTTTCTTGGGATATAACATTTATCACAAAGGATATAGATGCATGGATTTGAAATCTTTCAGAATTTATGTTACTACAAATGTGGTTTTTGATAAGACAAAGTTTATATTTGCTGAGATCAATTCTACTCCTGTTATATCTCCTTCTACAACTTCTCCTACACCTGTGCCTGAGCAAGATTCTTCTATTACATTATCTTCTAGTTCCCCTGATTTATCAACTTGTGACACTACTGCTACTACTCCAATCTATCAATCAGTTTATCAGTCACCTACTTTTTCTTCAGACACTGTTACTGCTGTTCACCCTGAAGTATTACCTTCTACTGAGATGCATACACGATCTAAATCAGGTATCCATGTTCCTAAACCTCCCTCTAAAGATTTTGTAGCAAATATTCATTTTAAACATCCAGTACCAACTGCTTTACTTAGTGTCACTGAACCAATTTCTGAACCAATTTTTTTTAAAGAAGTTATTAAACATCTTGTATGGATTAAGGAAATACATAATAAATATGAAGCTTTACAAGAAAATGATACTTGGAGACATGTACCTTATGATCCTTCTATGCATGTTCTTGGATGCAAATGGGTGTTTAAAACAAAGTTAAAGGCAGATGTACTGTTGAAAGACACAAAGATAGGTTAGTAGCTAAAGGATATCATCAAGTAGATGGAATTGACTTTGAAGAAACTTTTAGTCCTGTTGTTAAAGCTACCACTATCAGATGTGTTCTCAGTCTTGCTCTTTTTCAAAATTGGAGTATTAGACAATTAGATGTAAGTAATGCTTTTCTGCATGTCACCTTAAATGAAAAAGTATACATGGAGCAACCACCTGGTTTTGTTGATCCACGACATTCTACTCATGCTTTTCTTCTTCAGAAATCTCTTTATGGCCTTAAGCAAGCACCAAGGTCTTGGTTTGAAAAGTTTAGTAGCTATCTGCTCCATTATGGGTTCAAGAATTCTGTGTGTGATCCTTCAATGTTTATCTATCATAATAATGGTGCAAGAATGATATTACTTGTCTATGTGGATGATATTATTCTAGTTGGCTCTTCTGATTCTTTACTCCCATCCTTCATTACTTCTCTCAAGACTTCCTTTCCCATGAAGGATTTGGGTACTCTTCATTATTTTCTAGGTATTGAAGCTACTTTTGATCATTCTTCTAGAAAGTTAATTCTTACTCAAAATAAGTATTCTCTGGAACTTTTAAAGAAGCATGATATAATAGGTTGCAAACCTTGTAGAACTCCAGTATCTCATGGTCAAAGAGCTTCAATTTCAGATGGTGATCCTCTTCCAGATACCACCATTTATAGACGTTTAGTTGGTGGTCTTCAATATCTAACTCCCACTCGTCCTGACATCAGTTTTGTTGTCAACTATGTCAGTCAATTCATGCATTGCCCCACTGATGTGCATCTTCAATTAGCCAAAAGAATTCTATGTTACTTAAAAGGTTCTTAAGGACAGGGTATCACACTCAGTGCTGGTGATTGTAGTAAGCTTGTTGCTTATTGTGATAGTGATTGGGCAGGTTGTCCTGATACTCGTAAATATACCTTTGGGTATTGTGTTTTTATTGGTGGTAATCTTGTGTCTTGGTCTTCTAAGAAACAACAGATCATTTCTCGTTCCTCCACTGAAGCCGAGTATCGTGGACTTGCAAATGCAGCTGCTGAAATCTTGTGGCTGTCATATCTTTTTGAGGAATTATCAGTTTGTTTATCTCTTCCTTGTACTCTGTACTGTGATAATATGGGTGCTGGCAGTCTTACAACTAATCCGATCTTCCATGCACGCACTAAACATATTGAAGTGGATTACCATATGATTCGTGATCGAGTGAAGTTTGGCTTCTTGGGAGTATGTTATATTCATAATTGAGCCAGATTGCTGACTTGTTTACTAAGGGTCTATCTAAGAATCAGTTTCATGCTCTTCACAGCAAACTAATGCCTTCTGTGAAAGCTTAGTTTGAGGGGGGATGTTAGCAGTTGATTCCTGTACGGATCTGTTACTTGTCAGTAACGTTCTATTGACATCATTACCTGCGTCATCATTTACAGCTGTTTTACAGTTTATAGTTTCAGTTCGTTTATCACCTCCTGTAATTTGTTCTTTCACGTTCTATAATTGTAATGTCATTGTCTATATAAATACATGACCTGTATCTGTTGTACTTGAACTTTCATTAATATCAAAACCCATTTCTTACAAGCGGGATGTGCATGTTGAGTTCTCTTCAGCAGTCCTTTCACTCCTACATATGTTCCTGCATCAGTTCTTGTCAGCGTTGTGACACCTGCTAGATATGTTAAACTAGAGGGAGATGCATCAACGTTAATAGTAAGACAGCCCGGTAGAGGTGGTATTTAGTTAATCGTAAGATAGCGTGGTAGAGGTGGTATTTGGTGTTGTTGTGTGTGTAAACACCCTGTTTTGGCATAGCCGATAACGCAAGAATGGGGGCTTCGGATGGGCCAAAGCCGAAGCAACCATTAACGATGAAGTGGCGAATTGAGGGCTGCTCTGAAGGAATGATTAGTGAGTGTCTAAATAAACCTTAATATAAAAGCACACGTGTACGGATAATGACGAGAGTCTTGCCAGAAAAAGCATTAGGGCATACGTGTAAGGTATCCTTATGTCAGGCTTTGCCTATAAAAGGAGAGCAATCCTCCAGAGAGAGACAGAGATTTCAGAGAATTGTACTGTGTATTGGGATTAGTCTCCTTGTAACGCTTCATCAATTTTGTGGTTTTACATTTGGCGACTTCACTGGGGACTAATCCTCGATACCACTTCACAAATTCTTAAATGGATTCATCGATCACGGAAATTTCTCTTGCGTCAGGCGCCACCTCAGGTTCGGGTTGTGCTCTTGCCAAGACGATTGGAGAAATGATTACGACTCCTACATTTGAAGGATCGCAAAGCCAACAGAAAAATCCCGAATACGGAATGCCGATAATGGAAGATTCCAGAGCATTACGATTTTTTTTACATATAAGGGTAGATCAACCAAATGCGGCAGGAGAAATGTAAAGGCAAGTTGAGGAACGCCCATGGCAGAATGAAGTCCCGCAAGTACAAATAGGGCCGAGCTCACAAATGACTAGACTACAGTTGGCTCCTGCACAACAACTTGAGGTACAACAGATGCGTCGGGAGTTAGCCGAAGCTGATAAAAGACGTTTGGTTCTAATGGATAGACTAGCCGAGCTCCAACCTGAAGGAGGTGATGAGGATTTCAACCTTTTTGGATTACCGGAACACCCACTCTTATTACAAAGAAGAACTCAGCGAGACACGTTTGGTAGGCGAATCTCTTCTTCTATACAGAACACACAACGAAGTGAAACACCATACACGTTTCGAACACTGAGATAAGTATCTCGTAACTCAGAGGGGCAACCTCATAAATAACAAGATAATATCACATTAACCGAAGAACACATTGCCAAATACCTTGAGGAGCACTATGGATTAACACCGCCTGCAACAAATTACACTGTACAGTCTCCCTTCACCCAAGGATCATTAGAAAAGTCCATGCCAGCGAAATATAAACAATCTAAATTCAACTGTTTGATGGATCAGGAAATGCAACGAAACATGTATTTCGATTTCTCATGGCTCTGAATGAGCACACGACGAATGATTCCATTTGCCTAAGGGAATTCGGAAAGTCACTCACCGGTTCGACCTTCACATGGTTTGTAAAACTAGAAGAGAGTATCATTTCATCCTGGAATGACATGCGGAATTTGTTTATAAATAAATTTTATTCAAGGAAAAAGCAATTAACAATTTCGGACATTTGCAACCATAATTACAAAACTAAAGATAAATATTTGGATTTTGCAAGAGGTTTCCGAGCCGATTTTTTACGAAGTAATGTCAAGATCCCGGAGAAGGAACTCGTCAAAAATGGTATCGGTAGGCTACCTATGGAGCTTAGTTTCATTCTTGGAACTGCGAGAATGGAAATGTGTGCGGATTTCGAAGATGCTTGTTCATGAGATGATGACACGACGTAATTTAAAGCCTCGAACACTAAACAGTGGGGACACTCTGAGGCCTATGCTAAAGAAGAAGGCAGTTCTAGACAAGGAAAAAGACCTGCAAATTTTAATGACGGAAAAGGATACAAAGGAAGGGGTGACACATCTGACGAAATAGTGGAACCTCCAGATTTCCAATGTGCTTTAGAGATAGCTATTGAATTACTAGAAGAATGGAGAAAACACGGAGACAAGACTCTCCCGTCCCCAGCCAAAGAACCTTCGGAGCAAGACAAGAGAAATGCAAAGTACTGCCATTCTCATAAAAGAATCGATCATGCAACAAAGGACTGCCGGACCTTCAAATGGAAAATATACAATAGACAACAGAGAGGAGAAGTGGATTTTGGGGAAGCTACTCATATTCAAAAGGACCCACTACCGCATCAGGCATTCATGTTTATGCATGAAATAACCGAAGAAATGAATGAGGAAGTGTGTGTTGTATCCGAAGCAGAAAACTACAAGTATATTGCATCCACGGTGTTACAGAAGCCCCTCTTTGCGAACTTTTTCGATACGTTGAACTTTACACCTGAGCAGAGACAAATCGCCGCGATTGTACTAACTAAAATTGCAGCGAAAGAAGGGGTACATCAATACCTAGACCAAAAATACCCATTGCCCACAAATATCATCACCTTCTCGGAAAATGATCGCAAAGTAGATTGTGATCACACTAGACCTCTGTATGTGACAGCTGGAATACAGAAGCACAAATTCAAAAGAGCTTTCATTGATACCGGGGCCTCACTTAATTTGATCCCTCTACGCATCGCAGAGAGTGTCGGAGTTAAGGATAAGGAGATCGGATTCAAGGCTTTGGGGGACTCACACAACAGACTTTGGGAACTATCAAATTGGAGGTACAAGTTGGACTTATCCGAGCTAGCGAACCATTCTATATATGTCATGGATGTCCACCCTGCTTACCATTTTCTATTCGGAGACCATGGTTACATAAATATGAGATTATACCTTCTACTTACCATCAGTGCATTAAGTTTATATTGAAAGGGAAGCAGAAATGTATGGCGGCCTCGATCGACCCGTTTACTACCGAAGAGGCTCACTTGGCCGAAGCAGCCTTCTACGATGGACTTAGTGAACCAAGAGAAGTGGTTACACACATTCACTCAACCCCGATACCTGATTGGGAGACCACATACGGCAACAAAGCTAAAAACACCTCGACGGAGTGAGAGCAAGTCCATCGAGACGAAAGACGCCGGTTCCGAAAGATCACACGCCTTGATGGAGGGCATGTCTACCAATGTTGAAGACCAACTTAAGACAAAGTGACAAGATGGCCTTCAATAAGACCTCCGGAATCATAGGAGGGGATAGCATAGGGTTTGTATGAGTAATCTAAAAGTGACTAAAGATCTCTCATGTAAACAACAATGCGAATAAAATAAAAGGTTTTTGAATCGAATCAAAAGTGTTCAATATACTAAATATAAAAGTTACCAGGGAAATCTCCCCGAAAAGGTTGCTTGAAACCACCTGTCGGAGATTAGAACCAATAAGGGGTGAAAAAACAATCACAACCAGGACAGTCCTTTTTCATATAGCCTGATGGTTGTAACAAGAAAAGTCTGGATCCGCATATGAGCACCAAGAACTAACCCACACAAAAGGAGCAAACTGAGAAGTTTATAAAGTTCCGGATGTGGGTTAGGACTGAGAAAGGTGTTAGCCTTGAGGCCAGAATTAGTTATCTCTACAAAAGGTATGAACTCAGAGGCTCAGAAAACACCGGATAAGAAACTAACTTCTAAACCTTTGTCTACCATCCTGAGATGGTAATCACAAATTGAAAATACAAAATACAAAATAAGGAAAACAGTATTTGATTATTACAAAGACGAAAGGATAGACCCATCATTCTAACACAGACATCTCTGATCGCACTTGCGAAAAAGAATGATTCGAGACCTGCAAAAAAGACCTAATGTCCTGAACGAGAAAAGAAACTCGAGCCCGATGAGACTTGTAGAAAAGCCGAAGCTTATGTGTCTTTAAATCTCCATTCGACTTCATTTGCCACGACTTCGTCATAGACACTTCCGAATGCATTACCAAATTGTGATATTCAGTAGCGACGAGCTCGAAATGATATAAGGAAAGCTGCAACACGACAACCAGTTTTGAAAGCATCACAGCTTCAAGAATCAACCGAGTACGAGATGACATTTCCAAGATTCAAAGTAATGATCACACAGGCAAATGACTAATCAAACATGAGAAAAGTAGGAACCTCATTACATAAACAAAACAAACACAATCTACGAGGCAGAAGTGTTTTCAGAATCCCAAAATAACAACCAATCATATCCTAACAATAAAATACGAAATACTACAAGCGAAACAAAGAAGTAAAACTCAAGAGAGATCAGCGAGCTCTTTCTTTTTCCCTACTAGATCTTTACTCTTCAAGCTCAAACGCCTAGTCGTTTCTGCAGCAATCTTTGCCGCTTCGGCGGCTAGACGAATCTGCTCTTGTTGCTAATCTTTCAATGTCTGAGACTCCGAGAGAATCTCCTCTTCCAAAGAAGTAATTTCCCCTGGGAGAACCGTACGACGAAACGACCTTCTCTCTTTCAAATCCTCGAACATCTCTTCAATCCATCCCATGTTGAATTCCAAGAGACGAGGCAATGCAAAGCTACTCTCCCATATCCCAAGGATATCCTCTGTTGGACAATCGGTCCCTACTTTAGTCATCGCCTTTGCCACAACAACCAAATCTGAAACACTAGAGATCATACTATTTCGGTCTTCGAGAACTACCGTCGAAGATGTGTGACCATGCTTTTCCACAACTGACTTGTAGTAATCCTAAAATTCCGGAGACACGGGCAAATTATAAACTGGAACGAAATGAGCATGAGTGGCAGCAATGGAAACATCATTCCCCTTAAAATCGAACCAGGGCCCTTTTCCGACTAAGGACCCGGGACTGCCAATAGAAACTGGAGTGGTTCGGGTAAGGTCTTCGGGATGTCTCGTTCCGGAGCCGCCATGCGCCCCTGTGTTTCTTCGCTTCTTCAAGCTATTCTGCTTCCCAAGATTTTCAGTACGCGCCATGAAGGAATCCTGATAAGAAACCCAAACGCTGAAATACTTGATTATTAACCCAGATAAAAGGGAGGAGAAGAGATAAGGGAAAACGAAAATACCTGAATATCTACTAGAGGACGCAACCTGAGAACTGTGCGCTTCTCCTTTAGGAAAAATAAAGAAAGAGAGATTCAGAAAAGTAGAGAGTTTTGAACAAGCAGAGGCAGTATTTATAAGGTGTAAATAAGGGGGTGATGTGGACAACATACCGACAAAAGTTTTACCTAATTTATGACAAACACGTGCAACATGGAAGACAGTTATTAAAAGGAGTTATGATTTGGAAGGTACCTCCATCTTCAGTAGCGCTGGATGGCGCCACCAGCTTGCCTCTACTTCAGACAACTACCCGAACGACAAACCAAGAAATAATAAAAACTAACCTCAGTAGAAATAGGAGGATCTTCCGCGGCTGTGTGAACTTCACCTTTACCCTTTGAATTAGCAGATTTTCCTTTGGTCCCAGATTTTATGCCAAGAGCCTTAGCAACGTGAGCAACAAACTTAATGCGGGGGCGATTGTTCAAGGCACGAGGACCAAGTGTTGTCACCGGAAGAGTGAGAGAACATACGAATTTTATTACCTGAGTCAATTCTTCGTACCATTGGGTACACCATCTCTGTGTAAAAATTGGATCCCTTCTTGAGACGGAACTGTCAAGCGGAATGAGAGATCTCGGTAATACCTTGGCTCTTCCGGCTTAAAGACAAATCGACGATAGCAGTCAGCCAAGGCATCTTCACCTTCGGGAAAGAAAGGAGTCTGAATGGAAGCCACGCCTTGATCATATCCCAATTTCCTAGCCACTCCGTCGACATTGTAACTAACAAAACAAAATTTCCCATCAAAGTATCCAGGAATGAAACCCGGAGTCGTTATAGCGACAAAATCCCACTCCTCATCGTCAAGTTGTAAACCATTCGAATCCAATACATCATCAAGAAACACCGGGGTTGGGTTAAGAAACAATGCCCCCCCGGGAACATCTTCATACGGATGTGTCCGAAAGGATGTCAATCTGTCTACGAACAAAGGAAGACTCTGACTCTTCTTTTTTATATCAATTTGTCTACGAACAACGAAAAGAGAAGAAGACGAAGAGTCGGGACGTTTGAGGGAGAACAGATGATGACAGAGAAGGGTACACGTGTCGAATGAAGCGGTGGAAGGGAAGAGAGACATCAGATTCCGCCTTCTTGGGATTACCGACTGATCTTACGGTGAGTAAAATTAGGATCACGATTATATACATCCACGATACATTATAAAAAAGATCAGTAGACCTTAGAAAATCCGTGACATAACAAGAGAAGCTTCGGACAATCTCACACCGAAGGAGTGAGGGAAATGATAAAGACGTAACACCTCCTGATTAATCAAGCGAGAAGGGGCTTCTGTAAAACCTAAATCGTGAAGGTAAAGGAGAACAACAAGAGTACAACCCAAATGTATACTGAATGCTTCCATAATTGCAAACTTGGCAGATAGTCAAGGGGCTAATGTAAACACCCAGTTTTGGCATAGCCGATTGAAAAAGAGGGGGTCTAACAACCACACCCAATATTTCGTTTGGAAATCTAAATAGACAAACTCCAATATACTTTCAAGAGAATCAACTAGACAGTTAGACTCAATCTAGAGAAAAGTATATCAAAGAGTTTTATATCTCTGTCTCTCAATTCAATCTGCAATCAACAAATAGGAATTTGCGAGCCCGATTGAATATAAGAGAAATAACTTAAACGGTACCAAAGACCAATGTTCAAGGATCAATCAATTCCAATCAACAACCAAAGGTTGGATTTCCCAATTGATCGATTCAACGTACAACCTGTGATATTTCAATTATATAACAAAATATAATACGGAAAAGAAATAACACAGACACCAAAAGTTTTGTTAACGAGGAAACCGCAAATGCAGAAAACCCCCGGGACCTAGTCCAGATTTGAACACCACACTGTATTAAGCGGCTACAGACACTAGCCTACTACCAATGAACTTCGGACTGGACTGTAGTTGAACCCTAATCAATCTCACACTGATTCAAGGTACAGTTGCGCTCCTTACGTCTCTAATCCCAGCAGGATACTACGCACTTGATTCCCTTAGCTGATCTCACCCACAACCAAGAGTTGCTACGACCCAAAGTCGAAGACTTGATTAACAAATTTGTCTCACACTGAAAAGTCTATAGGAATAGATAAATCTGTCTCCCACGGAAATACCTACGAGTTTTGTTCCGTCTATTGATAAATCAAGGTGAACAGGAACCAATTGATATAACGGACTTATATTCCCGAAGAACAGCCTAGAAATATCAATCACACCACAATAATCTTAATCGTATGGTAGCGAAACAAGATATTGTGGAATCACAAACGATGAGACGAAGATGTTTGTGACTACTTTTTATCTTGCATATCGAAGATTAAATCTCGAGCCAATCTTAGAGAAGATAGTACTCAAATACGATAGAAATAGCAAGATCAGATCACGCAACTTATGAGAAAATAGTTGGGTCTGGCATCACAATCCCAATGAAGTCTTTAAGTCGTTAACCTACAGGGTTTCGTGAAAAACCTAAGGTTAAAGGAGAATCGACTCTAGCTTATACAACTAGTATCACATAGGAGGTGTGGGGATTAGGTTTCCCAGTTGCTAGAGTTCTCCTTTATATAGTTTTCAAATCAGGGTTTGCAATCTAACTTACCTTGGTAACAAAGCATTCAATATTCACCGTTAGATAAAAACCTGATTAGATTCAAGCTAATATCTTTTAACCGTTAGATCGAACTTAGCTTGTTATACACAAATAAAATGTACCCTCATTTAGGTTTAGTAACCGTATCTAAACGTGTACACCATGTTGGCTCAACCGTAGTTAACCGAGGTTATCTATATGAACACTCTCATATCAACCTTATTCATCTTAACCATAACTAGTTCAAATGAAACTAGTTAAAGAGTTGTTCAATTGTTATATTCTCATAGAAGTATACAAGAACACAATTGAAGCAAAATCGGTTTGATTCACTCGAATCAATTCATGAACATTATAGCCACGTTTTGCAAAGAATGCATTCCTTAATATATAAATGTATTAGTTCATGAGCCAACCGATTTTAGAACTTTAACCACTCAAGTATGTAAACGGGTACGCATACTTAAGTAGTCGGTCTGAGTTTGGGTTCGCCAGTATGCAAACGGGTACGCATACTTAGTACACTTCCAAAACCCAGCAGAAATTCCCGGACCTATACCTTACGCAAGTATGCGTACCGGTATGTGTACTTGGTATACGTAATTTCACAACTACAAGTACGCATACGGGTATGCATACTTTAGTTCCAGTCATGGATCACATACATGCAAGAATGCACACTATGTTTATAATCCAATGATGGTTAAGTATTCTAAACTCTTATTTCAATCATTGAAACTTTCTTAGAGGATGACAATAGCCGTTTTCACACACTATTAGCATCAAAGCAATTTTCAAGTTATTGAAATAATCATATTGAAACATTCCAAGTCTACACCAAATGATTGTATCACACAAACCATGTAAGATGTTACTCGGCGATTTTCACATGATCATCTTTTGACTTTCGTCAAGAATATAAGATGAACTTGGTTGAAGCGAAAGCTTACAAACACATATTCCGAGAAATATGTAAGCGAGTTAAACTCAGCTCGAAATCTCAAATGTGTATAATCGACAACTATATAGTAATACGACTTTTGTCTCAATATAGGAGATATAGTAGAAATAGACTTTCCAAGTGATAGATGAGTTTTAGTCTCCAAATAACTTTTTTTGATGACGTTCCATAAGCTCTCCTTAGTAGTTCTTCGTTTTCAATTGATGAACGCCGTGAAGTCTAATGCTCAACTACACAATCTATCCTAGTCCGAGACATTACTATAAGTAGACTAGAAATCAAGACTTATAGTTTTGATCACTAATATTGACAAACAGGCTTGAGATAGCAATGCTTTCAAGTTCGACCGAGCAGTGCTCTAACACCGATAACGCAAGAATAGGGCTTCGGATGGGCCAAATCTGAAGCCACCATTAATGGTGATGTGGCGAATTGAGGGCTGCCCCGAAGGAATGACTAGTAAGTGCCGAAATAAACCTTAATGTAAAAGTACACGTGTAGAGTCTTGCCAGAAAAGGCATTATGGCATACGTGTAAGGTATCCTTATGTCAGGCTTTGCATATAAAAGGAGAGCAATCCTCCAGAGAGAGACAAAGCTTTTCAGAGAATTGTACTGTGTATTAGGATTAGTATCCTTGTAACCCTTCATTAATTTTTGGGGTGTTTACAGTGTGTTTGATGGTACTGGGGAATGGCACTTATGCAGTGCAGGGTGTGGATAAAGTATGCAGTAAATTGGTGGTGGCAATAATTCAAAGTAAATTGGTGGTGGCAATGATTCAAAGTGATGAGATGTATGACCTTATTTATTAATCTTTATTAATTTTTAATACGGGTTGCCTAATTTGGATTGGCATTTGATGTTGGGAAATAATCTGACATTGATTTACCGGATGGCCCATAGGATGTTGCAAAATTTGATGTCCATTTTAAGTTGTTTCAAGAGAGTGTTCGTGTTCAAGAGAGTATCCGTTCTTGTATGGTTTACTAGAAATAACCCGTGTCGTAACGACATGGTATTAGACGAAATAATTTTTGGTCATAACGATTCAAATAAATATTACAAAGTATGATAAGACTTATTTTGACCCATGAGAACTTGTAGCTATGAAAATCTTAGATATTTGTCTTCCAAATAATTATAAATTCGGTTACACTTGCAATTGATTAAAATAACAATTTCTGATAAAAGTGCTAGGTAAATTAGTTTATTTTGCCCTAAATAATAATTTTTTAGTCAATCCCCAAAGATTGGTGGTCTTTGATATTGATTTGTGTTGTATTCAGATCTTTATGTTGAATCTTTATTAGATGAGCAATAAATGTAATTACATCCTCCCAGAAATCCTTCCTCGTTCGCTGGCACTATCATCATGTGTTTTGTTATCCATATGTTATGGTGATTCCCTTCCTGTATTATTGTGGGTCATATCCATTACATGGTTTCGGCGAAGCCACAAATCCATTCTCTCATTCTCTTTACAGATCATCAATAGTTTCGTGTATAGATGATGCATGAAATATTCTTTTCCTTCATTTTCCTCCTCAAAGGAACATCGATATTCTCTCATTGATATCATTGTCTCAATTCCTCACGATATTCTTCAGCAGTCTCGATAAGTTTCGTTATCCCTATGTCAGAAGATTTAGACATCTCCAAAGGGTGTCCAGGTCTAAATTCTGGTAGGAGAGCCATTCGTTTTGTTTCATCTTAGTTCACGGATTCCAAGTGTTTGTGTGCCTTAATGTTCATTGCAAAGTCTTGGTCGTATTATTTTCGTAGCCGCGGTTTTTTTTTTTTTTTTTTTTTTATAATAAGGAGAGTTTTATTTATTAAGGTCAGGCAAAAGCCTCCCTTGTAATACATAATAAATCCATGGAGAGAAATCCATGTACTCTTCTAATGAGAGCTTATATTTCCCCACTCTCTTAGAAATACTGTCTGCAATGTTATTCAAATCTCTTTTCACATGAGATATTTTGGTCTCTCCTTCTTTCCCTTATCCTGGACATTTGGTTCGTCTGAGTTTCCGAACTTCGCTCCTTTGGTTTTTCTAATAATATGTTAATCTTATTCATGCATACTTTATAGTACAGACATTTTTGTTTTTAATTGGTAAGTATTTCAATAAAATAAATTGTGATGGTAAATTAGTGATTATAGGTGGATAATATGTGTATGAGGGAAGGATAATTAGGGGGATGAAGAGTATAATCAAGTGAAGAAAACCGATAGTCAAGAGGAAGATAAGAGGAGTTAGATCGTGTTCAAGGCATTGTTTTTATCCTTAAGTCTACTCTACCCTTATTTCGCCCATAAATATATGACCATATTTGTCTCCGGTCTACTTAAAATAAGAAAAAAAATGAGTTGTATAAACCCTAATTATGCAATGCATGTCCTAAATTTTAGCCTCAATTATGATGCCCATGTTTGTAACATTTCGTGGTGGAGTAAGTTATGAAAAGGCTAGCATCCAAAGCGACAGATACAAAATGATCGATTTAGAGAAATTAAATCAGTTAAATGCAGAGAATCGGGTTTCATTTCGTTCAATAATGCCGAGAATGATGAAGGTATTGCTTGTTTCCTTAAATCTATTGAATCTCTTAATCTTCTCCATAACAATAACACCAAATCAGGAGTTCAAAAGCTGGAGGTGAATCATGAGAATAAAGAAGAATTTGGTGATAGTGATGGGTCAGTAAATGAAGGTTTAGATGAGAACGCTCAATCGTGTTGTTATGGAGGAAAACACAGTCAGGATCAAGAAGATAAGAAAAATTAATTTAGCAGATGCAGAGGAAAAGGAAACCACCCAAATAGTCAGGAAGGTTTATGAAAAGATTGAGGTTTAGTGTCAGTGTAGCTTTAAAAAGGAATGCGATTTCAAGCTAGATTATTGTCTCATTTGCAAGGATGCAAAGAATGCAAGCTTGCGAGTCTTCATGGCTTGAAAATATTATTTCTTTTTTCACTAAAATAAAATTAGGCCTATGATTGAAGTGATAAGTTTTGGTGATTCATTATTTGGATAGATCTCAATTGTATGTATTTCTTTTTAACATAATGTTCTTTGTTCTTTACAAGTTGATGAAGGGCAGTTAATTTATTTCAAGGCAGAAATAAGGGTTTTACATGTTGTAACCACGAATGTTCTAATGTTATTTGTTGTAGGTTGATGAAGGCGGGCTAATTCGATTTTAAAAAGATATGAGTCAATTTTTTAAAAAATAAAATAAAATAACATATGAGTTTTACATAGTTGTAGCATTTATTTGGTAAGAATTTTCTTGTTGGCATATTAACTTTTTTTAATTGGTGAGGAACTAATTATGAGAGTTATCAATGCATATATCCATAATTGAAGGAGGTTACGAATCTTACATCTCTCGGATGTCTTTGGCTAGGATTGTCAGACGGAACATTT
This sequence comes from Papaver atlanticum, assembly GCA_023531105.1. Taxonomy (NCBI): domain Eukaryota; kingdom Viridiplantae; phylum Streptophyta; class Magnoliopsida; order Ranunculales; family Papaveraceae; genus Papaver; species Papaver atlanticum. Next base: position 5,489,593 of record JAJJMB010011819.1, read on the forward strand.
GTCTCTCAAAATGTTATCCAACCGTCGAAGGCTATAAAACCCCCTTCTATTTTGTAATTCATCTTTTTTTTTTTACTCATATCTTTTTGCATTCGACCCTATTTGAATTAACATACGTGCATATTTTTATTAGAAATCATATTTAACTGGTTATCAAATAAATAAATAAATAATTATGTTGGCAAAAGTTCTAATGTTTTTTTTGTTTCCGGGTTGATAAAAGATGACTAATCTGTTAAGATATCTTTTAACAAATAAATTTTTTGTATGCTAATTTTTATAAGATAATTATTTTTTAGTTTTTTTATTAATTAAACATAAGTATTTTTTGCTGGCACATTAATTTTTTTAATTGGTGAGGAGCTAATTATGAGCGTTATCTTACATCCGTCGGATGTCTTTAGCTGGGATGAATTCTTTCCCTCCGCTACCGAGAACCATTATTCTGAAACCCAAGATTAAGTTGAATTAGGATTTTTGTCCATACCCTAGAACTTGAATCTGATCCATGACTGATGTAATTTTTCTTTCCGGCTTTTCAATCGTGTTCAACTGCGAGATAGGCTTCTATTTTGTTTTAAGCCAAAATAATGTCCCTACCTACATTGTAAAATTAGCCATATAAATCATCCAAAAATCAACACTTAATCATTTAAGTAATATTATGTACGTATATTTATAAATATATATATATATAAAAAATGATCCCAGGTTATAACAAGTTTAGCTAATAAATTAACTTGAACATCAAAGTTAAGGTAATATATGAGAAGTAAATACAGAAATCATAAATATAAAGGAATGATAACAGAGATAGAGATTAGAGATACTCACAAAGTAGTTATTTATTTATTGATAGCACACCAAAGCAAACTTGGAACCACACACACAAAGGTAGGAAAATGCACTCAGAAAGGAAATACTCACAAATTTTCACGCTCACACTCACACTCAAACTCAAACTCAAACTTGAACTAAAACTTAAAAACTTTAAAGGAAAAACTTACTCCTCTCCTTCACAAATATGAAGTATTTATAGGGGAGGAGAAACAACAAGATAAGATTTCTTCGAGCAAGAATCTTATCACGAATATACAACATCCAATAATAGAAGGATACGTGGTAGAGAATCCAAGATAAGGATAACCCAATCTTTTTGCTTTTTGAAAAGAAAATACGTGTCCAAACAAAGTGGCAGACAAAGACCTAGAAAACGATGCCCAAAGATTCCCTTCTAGAAAAGCGTATACGTGTCCTTGAAAAATAGTGGAGTCGAACAGAGCTTTATCTTTAGAGAAAAACTTGAAAAATCCTTTTAGGAAATTAATCCATAGCAATCGTATTCATTAGCATTTAAGTCTTCTGAACAATCTTCTGACTTGACCACATCTTCGTCCATAGAATTAGAAGAAGGTTGAGAGCTGATCTCTTCACTGTCCAAGATTTTTAAAATCTGTTTCCTGAAATCTTCCTTAGATAGGTTTCCATGTTGCTGTTTTAATGCCAGAATATGTGTAGAAAAATCCTTGGGTGATACTGAAGAAGAGGCTGACACCAATAATTGAGGTGCCACAAATTGAACCACAAAATTAGATGGCTGAAGATGGGAAGCATTATACCTATCCCACCATTTTATGAACAATTGTCTATCCAAATATGGAATATATTCCCATTCAGGGTCATCATCTCTGGAAATTGAATAATTCCACCGCAAAATCCATGGGATTTCATATAATATGAAGAACCAAGACATTAACCGCCTTTTATCATACGAATGGATATTAGCCTTTATGAATTTTTCTAGGGCTTGTGAAATAAAGCCCGGTAATATATCTTTAGTAGGCCCCCATAGACCTAACCATGTTCGAAACCAATTAGGAAGGTCTTGAATTACCTTGAGCTTGAATCCAATATACCAGGAATGAGAAAATTTATGATTTTGAACACATAAAATATGTGTCCAAGCTTTGATATAGTCAGTATAATTATAGAACTTTGGTTTCAAATGGGGGTAGTTTATAAAACTTTTTGAATCATGGGGATTCATTCCCCAATCTCTGTAAGAGATGACCTTTAATATCTCCAATTTGGAGAAGCCAGGGATATTATTATTATCCACGGCATTATGTTGTATAAGGACAGACCCTGTTTCCAGGAGAATCGCTTCGTAGAAATCTCTAGACTTACCATAATGTAGTAAAATATGATTTTTCAAATACATCGAGGCAACTTCAGCCGGGTTTCTTTGAATATGTTCAGTTTCAATAGCCAGAAGAGGTAATGACATGGTCATTATATAGGGAGAACGCTCCTCTTGATAGGAGGAAGAATTACCTTTAATAAGGCTTGCTTTAATTAAAAAGGGATCATTCTTTTTGCTGAAAGGATCATTCTTTTTGTTAGATCGGGAAATAGTTGGGGTTTTACCCTTAATCAATTGAGATTCCATTCTTTCCCTGCAAAAATTCACGAGTTAAAAAGTCTGGCAAAGAGTTAGTATCTCCTTTGATATATTCAATCTTAAAATCAAAAGCTGAAAGAATAGCTTGCCATCTAGCAAAGATATGACGCGATGCTACATTTTTAACATCCTTAACTAACACTTCTTTGGCTGCTTGGCAGTCTACTCTGATAAGGAAAGCCTGATTTAACAAATCACCTTCAAATTTAGTAACACAATGAATTATGGCCAAAATTTCTTTTTTTATTGTCGAATAATTCTGTTGTGCTGCTTTCCACACACCAGAAGTATATCAAACTAATTGCTCCTTACCATCAACTGATTGTTTAAGAATTCCCCCATAACCAATATCAGAGGCATCTGTTTCTACTATTTTATAGGCCATGGGATTAGCTATATTCAAACATGGTAATTCTTTAGCCTTAGCTTTTATTTTTCTAACAGCGATAGTATGTTCACTAGTCCAATTTACAGGATTTTTCCTTAATCTAGCATATAAGGGTTTACTATCTTTTGCTAGATCCTTATAGAAATCTGCTATATAATTCAGACTCCCAAGAAACCTTTGTAATTGTTTTTTATCCCTGATTTCATCTGGGAATTTATCAGCAAAGGCTATAGCCCGGTCTATAGGTATAATAGTACCTTTGTTAATATTATGCCCAAGAAATCTAACCTGGGTTTGGAATATCTTTATCTTTTTTGCAGATACGACTAAACCAGACTGCTTTACTATTTTGAGGAAAGTTAATATGTGTTTAAAATGCTGCTCAATAGATTCAGAGTATATTAATACATCATCGATGTAAACAATTGTAAAAGTTGAATATGGATTGAATATGTTATTCATGATATGCTGAAATTCTGATGGAGCATTTTTTAGCCCAAAGGGCATGACATTCCATTCATAATGCCCGAATGGAACTGTAAATGTTGTTTTATATTTATCTTTTTCAGCAATTTGGATTTGCCAATATCCATACTTTAGATCAAATTTTGAGAAGATAACGGCATTATATAATCTATCTAGGAGGTCTTTTTTGTTAGGAATAGGGTACCTAATCCATCTTAAGGATTTATTCAGTGGTTTGTAATTTATTACTAACCTTGGAGCCCCTTTTTCTAATTCTGCTGCCTTCTCAACATAAAAGGCCGGACAACTCCATGGAGAATAGCTTTTCCTAATTAGACCTTTATCTAATAAATCAAGAATCTCAGACTTGCATATTTCAAGTAATCTGTTATTCATTTGAATTGGTCTAGCCTTAGTCGGAATCATTTTTTCTAAAAAATCCGGTTCATAAGGCAATTCTACTATATGTTGCTTCTTTTCCCAAAATGCATTAGGGATATCAGCACAAACTTCTTTTGTTAATGTATCATTGACCTCTTCTATTTGTTTTTGGATTTTAGGACATTTTAGTTTTTCTTCAATCCTTTTATACTGGATTTCTTCTTTTAAAAAGAATAGAAATTTCTCTTTTCGTTTAATCTTATCCTGAATATGATTAATAAATTTTTGCTTTGGTTCGGAAGCAAATTCAAAAGTAATTTTATGACCTTGGACCAAAGCTTCAATTCCTGCACTACTAATTTGTAATGGGTATAACATATTTAAGAATGGGGTTCCTAATATGCATGTTTGAGATAAATTTTTCACCATAATAAATGGTGTTTGTAGACAGATTCCATTGTTACAAATTGCAGCATCTGATAACTTATAATTAATTATAAGTTTGTTCCCATCTGCAGTGTTAAGAATTTGGGTAGTTTTACTAAAATATTTTGTTGGTATTATTCCCTCATTTAGGCAATTTAGATCTGCACCTGAATCTATAAGTGCCATGGTTTGAAAAGTATATTCTTTTCCTATAATTAATGTGACTAAGATATACCATTTCTGAGTTACCACTTTATCAATTATATTAATAAATTACAACTTCTTTATTTCTTGATTTTTATTAGAGGATTCTGGTTTTTCCACATCTTTTTGTATAGAAACTTTTTCATGATAGTTATGTAGGATATCATCAAAGGAATCTTCTTCCTGTGAGTCATATCCCTCTTCTACAGGTTCATGAAGTTCTAATATCTGGATCCTATGCTTAAGCTCCCGCAATTCAACCTTAACCTGATTAACCTCAGCCCGAAGCTCACTAATTGAGGGTTCTTTCTTAGAGTTTCTATTTTCTACCCTTGATATAATCTCTTTGAAACTATAAGGTTGTAAATTCTTCTCAATTTTGTTTGGTTTGGGAGTATGTTTGGCCATCTCAATGTATCGTTCTAAGGATGCACGTTTTTCATTAGGATCACTTATTTTATCAATTAATTCTAAAATAAGGTTTTCTTCATTGGTAAGAACATTAATTCCTAAGCCTGTCAATTCTTTATGCAAACAGCTTTTGCAGGAACAATTATCATTACAATCATTATCCTCCAGCCCAGAAATAGAGTCTGAAGATTCATCGGAATCTTCTCCAGAAGATTCCTCCTCTGTTTCATCTGAATTGTCAGATTCCATTAAGAGGATTTGACTCAACTGTCGTTTAAGCCCTTCATCTATATTTAACTTATTTATCTTTTGCTTCGTTCGACATTTATTTTGGTAATGTCCGATTTTTCCACATTTGTAACAAACTTGAGGTTCTTTTTTATTATTATATTGTTGTGGCTTCTTCTTATTCCTAGGGACCTCTGGTTTTTTCCATTTTCTTGGGTATCTATTGTACCTAGCAATTCTTTTTCCTTGATATTGCGGAATATTTTTCCTTTTGGACCTAATGGTTGGTGGAAGAGAATTATAACCGAATTGTTCACAGAAATCTCCTAATTCCTCTCTTTTAATTATTTTATTCTTTTGTAAATGCCTATGAAGTTTTAAATCGGCACATAAAGCTAATCCTTCTGACATAATTTCAGAAGATAATTGCCCAAAGGTATATTCATTATAATCTATTCTACCTTGGGTATTCTTAGATTTGAGCCTGCTTCTAACTCTCTCAGCAAATAAGGGAGGTAATCCGGAAACAAATTTTTCTTTCCAAAATTCAGAGTCTGAAGAACAGTCTTCTCTGCTGAATAGTTTGGAGATGAAAACATCTCTATACCACCTATAATGGGAGAGAGTAGGGCATTTCAAATTAATGAGTAATTCTCTTGACCTCTCCATCTGTTGAGAGTTTGTCCCTACAAAATGTAGAGCAATTGTATATAGTAATGTATTTACCGCATCAGCTTGATTCTGGACGAAACCATTTTCTAGTTTCACTTGCCTAACAACATGTTCTATGCTCCATTTTGCCTGATCAGATAAGTGAAAATCCCACCATCCTTTAAGCTGACCAGTAAATCCAATAACTATGGCTTTAAAGATCTGGTCATCGGGATTTTGGAATTAATCCTAGACGCAGAACTATACATGGTCATTTGTCTAATTGTATTTAAAATATGGTATTCTGTCATTCCATCTATATTCCATTCCACTATATATCTTCCATCAAAAGAGACCTGGTTCCAGTTATAGTCTTCTTCTAGTTGTAAATCTACCGGTGTAGGTCTTGGGTAGTAATTTCTGGTGGTAGGAAATGTAGCTGCATATTTTTTACCGAAAGATATCTTATTGAGAGTACTGGGTTCTGATGTTTGAAATACCTCTTCTAATTTATCGACATCAATATTATTGTATTGCTCTTGTTTAGATAAAACATTGACAGCCTGAGATGTTTCTTTATAATTTTTAGGTGCTTTAGGAGTAGATAGACTTAGAGATTCTAGCTTTTCGACTAAAGCATCTACAAAACTACTGTCAGGATTGGATAATCTAAAAACATCTCGATTGATAATCGGGGCTGGCTTGAACAAAAGCCCCTTCTGGGGTTTTGGAACTGTTTTTTCTTCTAATGGCTTTGTACCACTAGTAGATGCTGCCTGTTTATTAGTAGCCAATATTGTCTCAATTCTAGTTGTCTGTGTTCCTAAAGATTGTAGACATAAATTGGTATAATTACCTAGGTGTATTAATTGGCCAATACATTTCTAAGTTGCCGCCAGATTGGTTTCTCTTGATTCTGTCTTATATGGAGATGCTATGGCTCCCTTATAGTAGGACTGTCTCCGGGGGATGAATACTCTGGACGGGTTTTCCTTCCTTTGTCTCATATGTATGGAATGGAGTTTCTAATGTATTAAAAGATTCCTTACGGGTTTTTAAACCATGGTTATTGATTAAATCATCTAGCAATTCAAAAAACGGTTTTTTATCCTGACTATGACTTAGGTAGAAAGCATAGGTCTTATATAATTTTGTCTTTTGATAAGGAGAGAATTTTGAACTAAACCATGCTCTTTTATTCTTATTTTTTGAGCTATGATATTCTTTTCGAAGTTCATCTATACTATCTGTAGGTTGTTGTATTACATTTACCTCAAAATTTAGATCTGAAAAGGTTGGCTCGGGTTGTTCAGGGATATTTCTATCGCTTGATTTTGGTGTATCAACCCTATAATAGGGTTTATTAACCTGATGTGGAGTTTGTTTGACTCCTTCTATTGTTATATCTTGCGAATCATTTATAAAATTGTTTATTGGATCTATGTAAGAAGATGCGGATACAGAGGGTCTTGGGGTACTCCCTTCTTTATCCATAATCTTAATCCTCGTTTTTCTATAGGATGTAAATTGTATCTCTACATCTCCATCTTCATATTCAATGATTTGTTGGAGGTTTTGGTTTTGACATGGTTTTGAGGGTACCTCTACCTGTAAGGTCCATTTCTCTGGGAGGGTAACCTGATCCCATTTAATTGTTTTGGGTATGACCGTATGAGCCTTACCTATATTGGTATGGAAAAGTGTGGTTTGCCCCTTAGTATCATAAATTTGGGCATTTGGACATAAGGTATTCATAACCTTATAATATATTCTATAAACGACGGCTAAGTTTTGAGATCCCGTGACCATATCAAACCCCTGAGTTCTAACATTCAATGTTAGAGTTTTAAGGAGGCCTGGATCACTAAGGGATACTGAAAAGTTTGGGAAACAATTGAAGTAAATTGGACCCTCACATAATGTGGATTCAATAATTCCCAACAACGAATCAGTAAACTTATTGTGCCTACAATCCCTAACAAATAAAAGTACAGAATTATTTAATCCTGTCCTTGTTAATGGTTTGACTGCTATTTGGATTAACCCAATATGAAGATAATTAAATTTATTTTGTTTATGATCGTCAATCATCCTAGAAGAGAAAAGCTCAAAATTATCATTTGAATCTATTATTGTTATTGTTTTCTCTACTGTTTTGATTGCATAATCTGTTTTAAAATGAAAAGATCCTTTTTTATAGACCTCGTTAACAAGGACTTTAGGGATGTTCCAGTTTTGCAATTTTTTCTCAATATCATGCATTATGATTTCTTCTGAGTTCAGAGTTATCTTATTTTTTAAACTGTTTTTCTTGGAAAACGATCTGACATAACTAGCCATAATTAGGGATTATAAAGTCTAAACGGTAAACAGGAATCAGTGCTCCACCTTCACACGGAAACTTCCTCCTAATCGGTTTTACGAGCTCACTATTATTTGCTAGTCCCGAGCAAATTAAAACTACAAAATAAAATCCTAACTCACTGTCGCAGGCATCGTCGGTTGCACTAAGCATGTGCAACAAGCCTTTAAACCCCTAGGTGGCCCTAGCGGCCGAGTTATAGTCTCGGGAGGGTTTACCAGAGGTGTACCCACAAAACCTTTACTCCAGATCCTAGCTATCTACGCAGAACCTTGGAATGCACTAAAGAATCTCCTTGGTTGGCATACTTATTGATTACGGGAGGAAGTACCCTGATGCGAAATTCCAATTGCTGTATATGAGTTTGCACTAAATTATACTAAAATTCATATATAAGTGACAGAGGTCTACTCAGATAGTCGCACTATGGACATCAATATCTGGAATCATACAAATCACATGAATAGATTAAGAAGATGGATATAGAAATAGATGGTTGCGAATGGACTTCAATGCCAAGATGAACCTATGACCTAGTGGATTGAGATACTGGCCTGGGCTAATATCAACACAACTGGCATATACAAGGGGACCAGTGGTCGATAATCCTAATTCTAGATCAACTCGTCTGGCATATACAAGGGAACCAGCGGTCGATTTATTGAACACAAATTTTATTTTATTTTTATTTATTTTTTATTATATTTTTTTTAACGACATGATTAGATCTTTTGGATCCAAGCGCATGCTTCTTGTCAGCAGATTACATGGTAATTCCCGTGGATCCTGCATTCCACGCTTGTTTAGGCGACGGAGACAGGGAGAACACACACATATTGCTATCCAAGTGTTATTTATTCCGATTGGTCTAATTGGTCTGGTCTCTTCTTTTTTTTTTTTTTCTTTTTTTTTTTTTTAGTAACTCAATCACTCTATTTCAACCCAGCAGACATCAACATAAAAATTTGCAAAAACAAAAACAGAAGTAATAGGATGATTCCGAGATACGGTGAAACTATCATGTTATTTCTAACACCTGAGCTCCGTGCTTTTATGAATAGACTCTTATTGACGTTTCCATCTAATCAGATTGGTTCCTCAACTCCTAAACCAAAATGCTTCCATCCACTTAGATTAGTTAGTGCACTCCTTAATAGGCATAAATTTCTAGGCTCTGGAGATTATTTATTACGACAAAAAGGGACAAAAAGTTTCTACCCCACCCCCAAACTTAAATCTAACATTGTCCTCAATGTTTCTAATTAAAGAACAGTACCAAAAGTATAAATAACATGAGGAATCAGTAAAGAGAGAAGTTAGAAAGATAGTACCTGGGTGAAGTGGAATCAAAAACCTACAAAAATAATATACAACATACAAATCGCCTCGATGGTCAATCAAGGTAAACAGGGTCCTCCAGAGGGACCTCCTCAACATCACCTGTAGGAAAAGGCTCTATAAAGGGCTTCAATCTCTGACCGTTAACCTTTGAAGAACTACTACCATCTGATGTCTCAATCTCAATAGCGCCATGAGGAAAAATAGTACGAACCACAAAAGGACCGGTCCACCGAGAGCGCAACTTCCCGGGGAATAGATGCAAACGAGTGTCATACAGAAGAACTTTTTGACCTGGAGAAAATGACTTTCGTAAAATATTCTTATCATGCACAAGTTTCATTTTGTTCTTATACTCCTTAGCACTATCGTACGCATCTCTACGAATCTCGTCCAACTCATTGAGATGGAGCTTTCTGTGAGCTCCTGCCTTGTCAAGTGAAAAGTTTAGCTGCTTAATAGCCCAGTAGGCTCTATTCTCTAACTCAACAGGTAGGTGACATGCCTTTCCAAAAACTAAACGATAGGGTGACATTCCAATGGGTGTCTTAAACGCAGTACGATAAGCCCATAAGGCATCAGTAAGCCTCGACGACCAGTCTTTCCTATTAGGACTAACTGTTTTCTCTAGAATACGCTTAATTTCCCTATTGGAGACCTCTACCTGACCACTAGTCTGTGGGTGATATGGGGTAGCTACTTTATGGGTAATACCATATTGTTTCATTAAAAGAGCAAACGGTCTATTACAAAAGTGTGCACCTCCATCACTAATGATAGCTCGTGGCGTACCGAAACGTGTAAGTATATTCTCTTTCAAAAACTGGACTACGACCCTGTGGTCATTTGTTCTACACGGAACCGCCTCAACCCACTTAGACACATAGTCTACAGCGACAAGTATGTAAAGATAACCAAAAGAATTAGGAAATGGACCCATAAAATCAATGCCCCACACATCAAAGACCTCAATCACTAAAATAGGGTTCAAAGGCATCATATTTCTACGGGAAATGGTTCCTAACCTCTGGCAACGCTCACAAGAAACACAATGACTATGGGAGTCTTTAAACAATGAAGGCCAGTAAAATCCACACTGCAATATCTTAGCAGCAGTCTTCTTAGCACTAAAATGACCCCCACATGCATGTTCATGACAAAAGGAAATAATACTGGACTGGTCACTCTCAGGTATACATCTCCTAATAATCTGGTCTGGACAATACTTAAACAGATAAGGATCGTCCCAAAAGAAATGCTTAACCTCGGCTAAAAACCTAGAACGATCTTGTTTACCCCACTGTTGAGTCATTCGACCAGTAACAAGATAATTCACTATATGTGCGTACCAAGGTGATTGGGAAACAGAGAACAATTGTTCATCAGGAAAGCTATCCCTTATAGGAAGAGAATCATTAGAATGATCAACAACTAGCCTAGACAAGTGATCTGCTACTACATTTTCTGCCCCCTTTTTGTCTCTAATGTCTAGAGAAAATTCTTGCAACAAGAGGATCCATCTAATCAATCTAGGTTTCGTATCCTTCTTAGACAAAAGGTATTTCAAAGCAGCATGATCGGTATAGATTACAACCTTAGAACCTAGTAGATAGGATCTAAACTTATCCAAGGAAAACACGATGGCTAACAGTTCCTTCTCGGTAGTTGTATAATTCAGTTGGGCATCATTCAGAGTTTTGCTAGCATAGTAAATCACATGAAGTAATTTGTTTTCTCGCTGCCCTAACACAACGCCTATAGCATAATCTGAAGCATCACACATAATCTCAAAGGGTAGGTTCCAGTTAGGTGCCTGGACTATGGGGGTAGTAGTGAGTAAACTCTTAAGCTTCTCAAAAGCCTCTAAAGACGCATCATCAAAGACAAACTTAACATCTTTTGCAAGCAAATTGCAAAGAGGTCTAGAAATTAAGCTAAAATCCTTAATGAATCGACGATAAAATCCTGCATGCCCTAAGAATGACCTAATATCTTTTACGGTTTTTTGGACCTGTAAAGTCTTAATAAGATCAACTTTGGATTTGTCTACCTCTATACCCTTAGAGGATACGATGTGCCCTAACACAATTCCTGATCTAACCATAAAATGGCATTTTTCCCAATTAAGCACTAAATTCTTTTCCTTACACCTAGTCAACACTAATGTCAAATGATGCAAGCACTCATCGAAAGATGAACCAAACACTGAAAAATCATCCATAAAGACCTCTAAAAACCGTTCTACCATATCAGAAAATATGCTCATCATGCAACGCTGAAAGGTCGCAGGGGCATTACATAGCCCGAAAGGCATGCGTCTATATGCAAAGGTACCAAAGGGACAGGTAAAAGTGGTTTTCTCTTGGTCTTCTGGGGCAATGACGATCTGATTATATCCGGAGTAGCCATCTAAGAAGCAATAATGACTATGTCCAGCTAATCGCTCTAGCATTTGGTCGATGAAAGGAAGGGGGAAGTGGTCCTTCCTTGTGACCTTGTTCAATTTCCTATAGTCAATACAGACACGCCATCCCGTGGTCACTCGGGTTGGGATTAACTCGTTATTATCATTCTGGACTACAGTGATACCTGATTTCTTGGGGACAACCTGAACGGGACTGACCCACTTACTGTCCGAAATTGGGTAAATAATACCCGCATATAACAACTTAAGCACCTCTTTTCGAACTACATCTTTCATGCTAGGGTTCAGTCGACATTGCATCTCCCTAGAAGGTTTGGAATCTTCCTCTAAATGAATCTGATGCATACACACAATAGGACTTATACCCTTAATGTCTGCTATAGTCCACCCTAAAGCTTCCTTATTATCTTGAAGTACATTCGCTAGCCTACTTTGCTGATCACTATCCAAATCGGAAGCTACAATCACAGGTAACGTCTCAGATAGGCCTAAAAACACATACTTTAGAGTGTCGGGTAGTGGTTTAAGGTCCAACTTAGGAGGCTCTTCTAAAGAAGGAATTAAGGTAGTCTCAGAAACTGGTAATTGTTCGAACCTAGCTTTCCATCTATGAGTGTCTAACACAGGGGTAGAATCTAATAGGGCATTTACTTCTTCAATAGTGCTATCGTCGTCAAAATCTAAACCAAAATGGGATAGACAACTTTCTAATGGGTCTTCAGACAAAATGTTTGGCAATGACTCCTGAATTAAGGCTTCTATCATGTTCACCTCTTCAACACATGTGTCATCTAGCTCATAAGGTAGCTTACTGACATTGAAAATATTCATCTCCATAGTCATATTACCAAAAGACAAATTCATCACACCATTTCGACAGTTAATGATCGCATTAGACGTAGCTAAAAATGGGCGACCTAATATCACAGGTATCTGGTTCTCTGGGTCGGGGACAGTTTGGGTATCTAGCACAACAAAATCCACTGGATAAATAAACTTGTCGACCTCAATGAGAACATCCTCGATAACACCTCGAGGAATTTTAACGGACCTATCAGCTAACTGCAGTGTCATCTGAGTAGGTTTCATTTCACCAAGTCCTAGCTGTAAATACACATGGTACGGCAATAAGTTCACACTGGCTCCTAAGTCAAGTAAAGGTTTTTCTACCCGGAATTTACCTATTGTACAAGCAATGGTAGGGGAACCTGGGTCTTTGTACTTTGGAGTTGTGGTGTTCTGAATGATTGAACTTACGTGACTAGCTAAAAAGGCTTTCTTATGGATGCTAAGTTTTCGCTTTCGCGTACACATATCCTTAAGGAACTTGGCATAAGCAGGAATTTGCCTAATTGCATCTAATAAAGGAAGGTTTATGGTAACTTGCTTAAAAACCTCCAATATGTCATTAAAGTTCGATTCCTTTTTTGTTGGTACTAATAGCTGGGGAAATGGGGCTCTAGGCACAGAATCAGACTTCTCAGGGACCGAATTGACATCATCAGAAACTTTATCGGTCTCCTCAACTATGGGTGTTCCTGAGGGGTGAACTACAGTATGTCCACTATCAGGCATGGTTACTCCATTGTCTACAATTCTACCACTCCTAAGGGTTCTAATAGCATTCAATTGATTCGATGATTTTGTACCTACTTCATGAACTCCTCTAGGGTTGGGTTGTGTTTGACTAGGAAACCTACCTTTTTCTCTCAAAGACTCATTTATCAGACCTACCTGGGTTTTTAACTCGGAAATAGCCTGACTATTTTCTTGTCCCATCTTGTTACTAGCTTGTAGACTTTGTTCTACTGATTGCTGAAATTTTGCAGTTTGCTGAGTTAACAAAACGAGAGACTCCTCTAGGCTTAAGGTTTTCTTATCCGACTGACCCGAAGGATTCTTAGCATAACTAAAGCCTGGGGGAGCATTAGAATTACTAAACTGACCTTGATTCTGGCCTTTAGACCATGAAAGGTTCGGATGGTTTCTCCACCCCGGATTATAGGTTTCTGAATATGGGTCAAATTTCTGACGATTATCGAGTCTAGTGTTATTATAAAGAGCATTGGCTTGCTCTTCATTATTCTGGCCTTCCTAAAAAGGCTCCAATCTACCACTAGTGTGACCCACTTCTAGAGCTTCTAACCTTTTAGCTATCGCTGCAATCTTGGCATCTGATTCATATCCTCTTTCTACCCTATTAACGTTTCCTCTGCTTAGAAGAATTGTTTTCTGGGGTTCCCTACTATTTTCCCATTGTTGGGTCTTTTCGGCGATTTCATTCAAAAATGTCATCGCCGCATCAACAGTTTGGTTCTCAAACCCACCTGGACACAGAGCTTCAACCGTGGATATTGTGGAATAATCTAAACCCTCATAAAGGATCTGAACTAGCCTAACCTTTTCTAAACCATGGTGAGGACATTGTGTTAACAAATCATTGAACCTTTCCAAATACCTATACAAAGATTCTCCCTCTTGTTGTGAAAATGTGCAGATTTGCGTCCTAATAGACGATGTTTTATGCCTAGGGAAAAACTTATTGAAAAAGGCAGATGTAAGTTGTTCATATGTTTCGATTGACTCAGAAGTCAAACTATACAACCACGATTTGGCTTTATCTTTCAGGGAAAAGGAAAATAACCTAAGTTTCAAAGCATCATCATCTAAGCCTCTAATTCTTAGGGTACTACAAATTTCTTCAAAATCCCTAACATGGAAATAAGGGTTTTCATTTTCTTTCCCTAAAAAGATTGGGAGAATCTGTATGGTCCCAGGTCTAAGCTCATAATTGGCTTCTGTGTCAGCTAACTTAATACATGAGGGACGAGTAGTCCTAGTCGGATTCAACAACAAAGTAGCCATTTCTGGTGCTATCGGAGTATTGGGGATTCTCTCTTCAGTAAAGGAGTACGTTCAAAACAGGACTCTCCAAATCGGACCTTCTAGGTCAAGGTAATCGAGACGCTTTGAACTGCTAGGTTTTTCTTTAACAAATCTACCTAGGGCGTCTCTCTTACGTTCAGGTATACACACGAATTTCCTAAATTGGAAGGGTAAGCAATCGCAAAACAAGGACGACTCAACCAAATCAACCCTATTGATTTCTAGCAAACAAAAAGCATGATGGCTCCACTTAGATTGTTTCTAGACCAGCTTCTACTCTTCCAAGAGGCAACTGGGTATAATTTTAGCAAACCTCGTAGGACGATCTGAATAAAGTAAGTCGAAGAGAAGTAGGAGAAGCTCAGAGGAGCTTTGATACCCCCACCTCTTTGGCAACGTTTCCCTGGGTTACAAGGCGTCTCTAATCGACTTACAGTAATCTTCCTGAACTTTGAGTTAGGCTAACAAGATACCCAATACGATCCTTTTGAACGACTTTCCTATAAGCTCGTTACCCTATCGGTCTCGTTCTAGTCAATATTTTAAGCTTAGGTTCGCGTTTGGTATCGTTTTCCTAAGGCGGGCAAGAAGAGAACGGTGATGAAATCCGAACCCTTATCTTGTATGGCAAGGCCTTGCCCTTTACTAGGAAAATAAATGTTCGTATTCAATTCCTCAGCATATATGCACCTTAAGGAAGACAGTAAACCCGTTGACAGGGGATTCACGGGTGTTAAAGTTTACCTCCCGTACCAGACGGGCGAAGAACCGTTGTAGTCGACTCGGGCCACTGACTCCTGTGTCAATGTGCGAACCCGAGGGGCCGAGACGATATCGTAATCGTCGTCCTTCCCTGCAAACAGTTTATATATTTAAGGATACCCTTCCGTAGGGTATATAAAAATAATAATAATGTCCCAAAGTTCACAGTCCAAAGTTCAAAAATAAAGTGCAAAATAAAAAATAATAAAAAATTACAAAAATAAAAGATATCCTAATACAATTTCTAAAAAAAAATCTAAAGAAATAAAAACTAAAATAAAAATAAAATCTAAAAAATAAAATAAAATTTCTTTGTCTTTCTTTTGCTTTTCTTTTAGCTTTTATCCCTGGCTCAAATTCTTTTCGTTCCAAAACCTGTAGACAAAAGACAAATACCCAAAAACGTAAAATAGAAAAAAAATAAAAAATAAATAAAAATAACAAAAATAAATCTAAAACCCTAAAAACAAGATGTGTTTTGTAGTTGTAGTGGTAAAAAGATTCGTTGCTCGAACT